>PVHY01011168.1:0-48967 GCA_004024945.1 Uropsilus gracilis | reverse complement strand
AGCCTGTTGTTCAGTCTCCATGTAGTTTTTACTCTCCTTATTTTCTTTTCATTGTTGATTTCTAATTTGATGCCTTTATGATTGAAGAAAAAGGTTGGTATTACTTTAATCTTTGTGTATTTGTTCAGGTTTGTTTTGTGGCCTAATGTATGATCAATTTTAGAGAGTGAACCATGTGCATTTGAAAAGAAAGCATATTTTTTTCCTTGGGGGTATATTAACAAGAATGGCAGCTCTTGCTTTCTTGTGGGGGCCGTTTGCTTGTAGTGTAGTTTTCCAGCCCTGAACCTTCAGTCTATGCTTTTCCTTAGCAATCAGATGTGTTTCTTGGAGGCAGCAGAATGTTGGGTTCTGGTTTCTGATCCAATCTGTAACTCTTTGTCTTTTGATTGCTGAGTTTAGACCATTGACATTTAGGTTGATTATTGATATTTGCAATTCTAATGGTTTCCTGGTGGTCATTTGGGGTTTATTTTGTGTTTTTGTTTTTTGTATTTGTTCTTCTTATGGATTTGATCTTGGGGCCTCCTGCAAAATTTCTTGGAGTGGGGGTTTAGTGGCAGCAAATTTCTGGAGACTTTGCTTCTCAGAGAAGGTTCTAATTTTTCCTTTGTAGAGGAAGGATAGCTTTGCAGGTTAGAGTATTCTTGGCTGGCACATTTTTTTCTTGGAGTTTTTTGTAGATGTGACTCCATTCTCTCCTTGCCTGGAGTGTCTCTTCAGAAAAATCTGAGGTCAGTCTAATGGATTTTCCTTTGTAGGTTATCTGTTTCTTTTCTCTAGCTATTCTCATTATTTTTTTCCTTATCATGTGTTCTTGGAAGTTTTACGATGATGTGTCTCGCTGTGGCTTTTCTTCATTAAAGTAGTTCTGTGTCCTTTTGGCTTCCTATATGTCTATTTTCATTTCTTTTTTCAGATTTGGGAAGTTCTCCTCTATTATTATATTGAAAAGCCTTTCAGTTCCCATAACTCTCTCCTCTCCTTCTGGGATTCCTATTACTCTTATGTTTCTTTTCTTTAAGGAATCTGACATATCTCTGAGCTTGTCTTCAGTCCTCCTACTTTGTTTCTCTCTCTCTTTTTCTTTCTTTGTCCTCTCTATTTCTGTATCAAGTGTGTTGATTCATTCCTCTATTTCATCTATTCTGCTACCATGGCTTTTCTGTGCATTTTACCTTTAAATCTTGAGTTTCTTTCAATTTCAATTTTAGGGATTCATTTTCATTCTTTAGTTAATTGATTAGGTTATACATATTGATGCTTTCTTTTTATATGTTTCTACTTCTTCCCTTAGTGCATTAAATGTTTCTATCATACTGTTGTCCTTTTTTTCTAATTCTTCTCTTAATTGTTGGAGTGCATTTAACATGTTGATAGTGGAATCTTTTTCTGGTATACACATCATTTCTCTGATGTTTTCCAGAGATTGTCCTTTCTTTGTTGGTGATGGATTATTTCGTGTAGGGCTTGCTTGCATGTTTAAAGTTTTTTTCCTTACTGTGTTTTACTTTCTAACTTGTTCTACATATTGAGAAACCATGGATCTTGTGTTGGTTGACATGTTGATGGGAATGTTTTCCAGGTTGAAAGTAGATCTGTACTTTAGTTTAGTCATTTGCACTGGCGCGGCTTGCTGCCGCTCACCTGGGTGGGAGCAGGGTGGGTGGGTTCCCTCAGTAACCTGGCTGCAGGGGTTGGCTCCCAGGGATGGCAGAGCAGGCAGCACAGCAATAGTGAAGATGGTGATAGTGAATCCAAGGGTTTTTAGAATGGCAAATTGGCATTGGAATCGATCTAAAGTCACCAGAGTAACAAGAGTCAGTCTCCCCTTTAAAACTTTGAAGCCAGACATTGATTCTTCCTCTCTAGTTTGAAAAGTCCCAGAGAGCTTCTTCCAGTATAATGATGTCACCATATTACCCTGATTAAACCACATGTAGTAGTAGTAGTAGTAGTAGTAGTAGTAGTAATATAACAATAATAGTATGTGATTTAAAATGAGAGACATAATACTCCTCCTTTTATTAATAGGCCAAAGTTTAGAACTATTTTGTCTCAAGGAATAGGGAAGCTCAAGGTCAGCTGGTAGAGCAATCAAAAAATACACCTTTATTGATTAGATGGGCTATCCTAAATGAATGCACATTGCAATGGCCCCAAACAATTACAGTAGTATCATCAAAGATCACTGACTATATATCACCATATAGATGCAGTAAATATGAAAAGTTTTGCAATATTGAGAGAATTATCAAAATGTGACCCACAGACATAAAATGAACACATGCTGCTGAAAAAATAGTACTGATAGACTTGCTTGGTGCAGGGTTACCACAAACCTTCAATTTGTAAAAAAGCACAATATGTGTAAAGTGTAGTAAAGTTAAGCATAATAAAATAAGATAGACCTGTAACTGATTATCTCCCTAAATGTTTTAAAATTTAGATAGGAATAGAACAGCTTCTTTAATATAACTTATAGGCAGATATGACCCATTACTGATAGGTTAGAATATTATATTATTTAACTTGTTCATATTTCACATTTTTATAATTACATGTAATTTAGAGTATATTTGTTTATAGTCCCACCTAATTCCAAAAAGATTTTTAAAAACGGCTAACAAAAGGTTCATAAAATACCAGGCTTAAAAAGCCATATTTAAAAAGTAAAAGAAATACACAGATAAAAGATTATCAGTCAGCACTGAGGTTGAAAGATTTTTCTGGCTTGGAGGAGTAAGATATGACACACTTCAGAAATATCATGGACCAATGCTAAGGTTCATGTTTACTTTGAGTTTTTAGTGTTGTATTTTGCAATGACTCAGGGTAAAATGAGCTCAGGACTGATTTCTCCTTGTTTATGGTTACTTTTTGCTTCTTTTCCCTTGCCTCCATACTTTGAGCCAGCAACACTTTGGTCAAAGAGAAAATACTTTTATGGTTAGTGATTGCTTCCAGAAAGCTCTTCCTTACCTAGTTTATTCAAATCATTAATATCATCACTTAAAAAAAAAAGTATACTCTCTGGCTGCCATGTAAGCATAAAGATGCTATTTAAGCATAATGATTAAAGATATTTCTTGTTATAAGACATGGTTTTGACTGTCTGGAGATGTTAATCAGAGAGGGAATGAAAATCCCCAAGGAAGACATGCTCACCTTGGCTCCCCCCAGGCTCCTGAAACTGAAGCCATTTTTACAACTCAAAGGATTGGGTGTTGTGTGAAATTAGAGTGGAGAGGTCTAGGGAAGGTCAAGCAGAAGCAGAAAGCAAAGAATGTGAAGTTTTCAAAGTCTGATTCTCCAAACCGAAGGAATCAAATTGTGGGTCACTGGTTCAGCTTCTGTGCATGACCTTGAATGGCCCAGTCCGAATTCAGGATGAAATAGAATACTTGTGGGTCTCCCCAGGCTTGGTTTCCTTTCACTGTTCCCATTCAGCTGTCCTAGAGGCACTGGGCAGCTGTCTTTTCCAAACATGCTTGAAATCCACTGCCTACATTAATAGTGGGAAGTGGAAAGTGAGAAATCTCTTTGGGCTGCTATTCACTTTAAACTGGTCAGACCAGTAAAGGGAAAGTAGGAGGTTTCCTTTGTCTCCTGCCTTTCTTCCATGGTTAAGCAGTTTAAACAGAAAACAAATCTCACTGACTCACAAATAACCAAAGTATGATGCAGACCAGATATCAGGTCAATTTTGCAGGCCATTGATAGAAAGCAGTAATAAAGACCCTTATTCCCTGAGTATAGGATCCAAAACTCCATTGACACTGCAAGGGGAAATGATAGAACTCTTGCTGTCCACATTGTGACCACTATAGAAATGCAAAGGATTTCTCTGACTTTCTGAGCCTCTGGACACTGAAAATTCTAAAAAATGTTACTTTGTGGAATTTTGTTCTCAAAGGGAAAGGGTAAACAATGACTTCCTTTAGGACACAATCAAGAAAATGAGTAAAATGTATATCCAAAGAGGTCAATAAATTTCAAAACAATGTGTGTTATGTTTAATTAATTTTCAGAAGGGATACATAAGTGTGCAATATGCCCTGCAAGATGGTATTGAGGACTTGAAATTGTGTAAGAAAACAGGCAAAGCAGAATACTTAACTAAACTTAGAAATTGTGAGCAGCTGGCCCTTTAAATCCACTCATCAGGTTCCTCCCAGCCTGCATGAGCAGTAGCAAGACCAAACTATCTTAAAAAGAGGCAGAACAAATTTATTCACTTCTAAAAAGATAAAATAAACCAAAGTCCCTGAAGGTACAAGGGGCCCCTTTGGTAATTTTAACATATAGTCCAGTTTCTAGCCAAAAACAAATAACAAAACAAACAAACAAAAAAACTGCACATGTGTCCTTCAGTCACATACTTCCACAAAATGGTAGCTGTCCCATCTTCAAGCCAAATGAAGAAACCAAGATGGCACTGTCAACACTCCTCCAAAGGCACAACTATTCATTTCAACCCAAAGGAAGAAATCAAAATGGCATCATCAATCCTCCTTCAAAAGTGGGAGATTAAAATCCAATGAAGAAACCAAGATGATGTTATCAATACACCTCCAAAGGCACAACTCCAGCATTCTTTTGCTTCAACTCTAAAATGACCAAAACCACTAAGACTCATTTGAAACAACAGCAGCAGCAACCACTTCAGACATCTCATGATGAAAAGAGCAACACTGCAAGCTCTCTTCAGGTCTCCAGACAATTTCCAAACTTCACAGTTTCAAAGGTAAAGCAAGTTTTCAAGTACCACATTCCCAATTCAGCTTATTCAAGTCAAAAGTTTCTCCAGCATGTTTCTCCAGGTTCCTCACCAACCTGGGGCTACCAGACATGGCGGTGGTAGTTCTGAGGCTTCCAGCCTTCTTTGCTGCTCTTCTGCTCTCTCTCTTCTCCAGTTTTCTCTCTCTCTCCCCATTGCTCTCCAACTACCCTCCTTCTTAAATCCTCTCTCTCTAGTCTTCTCACAAGAAGGTTTGGCTTCCCTTCTCCAAGTCTCCACCAGGGCACAATGGCTGCTATTCTAAATCACCATGATCATAGGTTCACAGCACCCCAATTTCACTACAGCACCCATATCAGACTGAGAGTGTTAGATTTTGAATTAATGTATCACCTTAGTTATTCACTAGTACAGATCACGGGCAAGTCATTTTATTCAGAATCTAAATATGTTCTTCTTTAAAGTGAAGACAGTGTTAAGAACATTAAATAGAAAAAGGTAAGACAGAAACTACTTTTGGCACCCAGTGGTTCTTTTGGGTTAGAGGTAATCTGGTAGGCCATTGGTGCTCATCAAATGATGCCACAAGGTCAAGGTAGAAACCCAGTCTGTCTTTCCAAAATTATAGGTCACTTCCTTCATCTTCAGCTCTTTCAAGAAAAGGATGGGGTCAAGAGTATGGTAGTGAACTCACAATGGAAAGAATAGATGTGGTTAGGTTGGTTTTTCACTGCAACATGTGCTCAGCTGATGTGATAAAAAAAATCTCATACTTACACTCACTGAATCCTTCACAATAGCAGTGACTGGCTTAAATTACTAGGGCACTTCTGTGTGATGATGACTTTCTGGTTACATGATTGAGCAGTAAAACATGGTAACAACAACCCTAGGTTTTAGGGTCAAACACACCTAGGTCTAGTCATATAAAGTTATTTCAATTTTTAATTTTGTTAAGCTTAGTTTTTCCAACCGTTTCATCTTTAAGGTTGAAATAATAGTAGAATACATCTAATAGAGATATGGTGAGGGTTTTACAGGTCAATAAATTTCAGTGACTTGTCACTGTGCCTAGCATACAATGATTAGTCAAAGAACTAGAGCTACTATTAAACATTATACAGATCAAGAGGCATGTGCTTGGAATTACTCTCAGGTATGGCTCACATAGCAAAATTGTGATGGACTAAATTTTTTCCAAAACTGGTTTTAAAGATGTTTTTTAGATAACAACAAAATTATATATAATTAGAGCCATGATTCTTTTCCCATTATCAACCTTTCGTAGTAAATCCTAAGTCATCCAGAAGACTTTAGACATTTCTATATTATATTCTTTAATTTAATTCTTCCAACTTCCTGGGCACTCATTCATGTTTTGGTGCACAATGATAGATATAAATCTTCTCCAAGAAATTGGTTTAGTAACAAGAAAGAATTAAACAACACCTCCTAAAAAATTAAATGAATTATAATCATCAGTATTTGAGAGGCTATATCAGTTTATATTTGGGTCTCTAATAAACTGTGTTATGTGATCATATCAGCACATCAAAACATTATGTATTTACTGTTTAGGGCAGGACTGAACAACATCAGTCACCTATGACTATAATATACTAATCACCTATATTATACTCTGTATTTTAATGACTACAATGGAGGAAATGGGTGATTTTTCAAGAATGTTGAGATTCAAGGATGATAACAAGTTCATCATTGATCTCAGAAGAAACTGTCTAGTGGTTGGTCAGGATAGTAAGGGATAGTTCAAGCAAAGTATGACTTGCTCTTGTGGTTGCCAATAACAAATGCTGGAGTGGGAGGCTCCCAGTAATTTCCTTTATGGCTATTTGGAGGTAACAACATGCAAAGCTTTGTGGAACCAATACTGCAAACCAGACCTTGCCTTCACTGTGAGGATTCTGGAAGAGGATTCTGGATCTCTTTGTGAAGAACATGAGGGGCATCCATGAATAAGATACTGGGACTTAAACACAAATTGATATCATGATGATCATTGAAGAATTCCAAGAAACTCCTTTGTCTTTACTTTTGTCCTTCAAAGTGAGTAAAGAGCATACCAGGAAGGTTTTAGGCAATGTTTAATGACAGAAGAGGAACTGATAATTAAGCTGTCTGACAAATACTGTCACCTACTCTACTTTTCCTCTCCTAGTACATGTGGAAATAACATAATGCTATGCTTAGGAAAGCTAGTCAACACATGCCCTGACTAGCAACCTTGGAACATCCTGACAGCTAATGATAACAAAATGTTCTCTGTTATTTTTTAATATCAAAAGAAATGACCCACAATACAGTCATTCAGTCTTTCCCTGTCTTCCATTTACCCCCAAGGTATCCACCCAATTATGGTAAGTCATCAAAAGGCAGGCTTTCCCATTAGTTTTTGGTACAAAAAGTGACAGATTCAATAATTTTTTCCCAAATGAAACAGTATATATTAAGATTCAGTTTAATGAAAATCATTTTGAGAAGTCTCATCATCACTCAGAAGGAAAGGCAATTGTTAGCTTAAGTACCACTAAGTAACATAGGTATTCCTGAGAGTTTTCCTTTTGATGAAAATACTGACAAAAGATGGGCTTCTGCTGGGATAACCAACCAGAAAATATATATTTTTTAATTTAAAGCTAAACCTCAATTCCTGACAATATTTTCTGGCTAAAACATACTACAGAAAACTCAGGTATAATACCTAACAGAAAAATAGCACCCAGAACTCTTACAAAGATCTTGAATAGTTACTCTCTACTCAGAGACACTTTTCACTTCTTATCTCTTACCTCTAAAAGAATAAAATACATATGTTTCATTCTAAACATTTTAGGCACAGAAAAGTGATTTATTTGGAAAATAGAAAAGACACAGGCCAAGGCAGAAACCATGACCAAAGTCATATCCAGATCTGGAAAGTACAGAGTTGCTGCCAATTTACTGGGCCAGTCAGAGATTTAGATAACTAGAAATGTGCCCTGAATAATGAACTGGTAGGAATGAACATGGAGTATCTAGTATAAATTTGGAATCTCCAATGTGAGGGAATTAAGAGGAAATAAGAGAATGGAGAGAAACAAAATGATCCAGCCATCTGGTTGAAGCATATCTCCATATCTTTTGATTCTTTCCAGCAACCTTGAATTATTTTTTCCTTCTTTACACCTAAATTTCACAAGATCATTCAGACCTTGTCCCACATCCTACCTTATCAGAAAAAGAGGAATGAGCATCTCTTAGGAGGTATATTCCTCTTTACAGTTGGAAGAACAGAAAGTTGAAAGGTGGAGAAAAGTCATCTGTTTCTACTTGTTATGACAGCAGGACCAAGGATTGCCCTATCATATGCATTTTCTACTACTTAGTTTCTAATAGCACTGAAGTTACCAAAGCCACCTGTTTCTACCTCAGTTGTGTCTTTTAATCTCACTTTCTCTTTTCCTTTGCCAGTTACATTTCCTTATCTCAGCTGTACATCATTTCTTATTTCTCTTACAAGAAAACTGACTAAAATAGGATGCTCTCTTGTTTGTTATAGCTCACTTTCACACCATATCAAAGTTCTCTTTATAAAACAAAACTTGATCATACCAATTAACTCACTTAAAAAATTGTTTATTATTCGTTTCGAACTTCTGATTTCTCTATGAGATAGGATGTTGGAAAGTATACTAATAAACAAAAGTAATTCTGACACACAGCTCTTACAGAGAACCACCACATATGGCTATTCTGTGTAAAGGGAAGCAGAAGAGATATGACATTGCTTCAGTAGCATGCCACAAAATTCTTATCTAGGAAACATGAAGAAAATGGACTTTCTCCTAGTAAATGTCGTATAAAAATGCCAAATTAAATGACACCATGGCATTTCCTTTCTTTAGTATAACTTTTTGTAAAAAGAAGAATGATTTAAATGAGAGATTTTGCAGCACCATAAAATCCCAGGCATCTTTCTATTCAAATACGGACAACTCTTCTATAGAAATTACATTCTCTGTCATCAGCACTTCCAGTTGATGAGAAGTTCCATTAGAATGCCACCTTCATTATTTGCTAAGAACAACTAGGAAAGGGATGGATGAATGAGAAAAGACAAAAATGACCTTTCTAGTTGACTCATTATTAAGAAGAATTAAGAAAAAAATCCTATGGACATCACTTTTTGTTATTAATATTATAAACAGAGAACATGCAAAAGGAATGAAAAGAGATAATAAATGGTCATATACCAATTAAACAACTTCAAAACTTTCAAGTTTGTTTCAACATTTCCTTTCTCCCACTCCCAAAAAAAGACATACATTTGCTTCTTTTCACTACAAACACTGGATTTTTTGTAGCGGATCTATGATAGTATTGTTTTCTTATAAACACTTAACTATAAATGTATAAAAGACAAAAAACTTTTAAAACAACCACAATATATTCATTTCATTGTATTAGTAAATGCACTAATTTAATTGTACTAATTTAATTCTATTGCTGCTCCAGAAAAATTACCACAAATTTAGTGACAACATAAATGTGTACTCCTATAGTTCTGATGGCTAAATTTAGAAACGAGTTTTTAGGGGGCTAAAATCAAAGTGCTATCAGGTTAGTTACTTTTCAGGTTTTTACAGAAGAATCTATTTTTTGCCTTTTTACAATTTCTATATGTTAAATGTATTCTTTTTGCTGGCTACACCACTGCATTTCTGTTCTTTCACATCATGTTTTATTTTTACTTTTCTGTTTTTTTTTTTTTACTTTTGTTTTTATTTTTTTCATTGATTGGACACACAACGCACACACACAAACACATATATATATACATATACACTTCTTACATCGCTCTCAACCTCAAGGTTCTCCCACCGTCTTGTCACCTGTGAACCATCTTCTTAATCTCTTGTTAATCCCTCCTCAGTTTTCACTCTCCTTCCCCCTCCCCTGCTTGCTGCACCTTGTTGTTTCCCTCCTCTAAAAGATCCTTGTGATAAAAATCAAGGTCTACCAGATAATCCCAGGTAATCCTTAGCTTTAGTCTCATCTGCAAAGATTTTTTTTTTTTTTTGCAAAATCTTCACAGATAGCAAAACCTTAGACATTGATTTTTTTCTGGTGGTAGGTGGGGAAAAGGAGACCACTATAAAACACTGTTAAAAGTTGACAATTTTCATAACAGATATAAAAAATCTGGTCAGACGTAAAACCTATCTGATTATCTCATAGTTTCTTTGGTATGATTTTGTCTTTAGACAGATAATTGTCTCTTTTAATCAATAGGGTTTTTTTTTCCTATCAATTTAAATGTTGAAGACACTGGATCATTCAAGTCATGAGTATCCCATAATCAGGATTTTGTCTGTGGAATTATTTAATTTTTTTGTAGAATTATTTAACAAGCATTCCTTTACTTCTATTTTTCCTGTAAACTGATAATACTTAGATCACAAGGCTCCAGGTTGTATTTGTGGAAAAAATATTTTATGATGCTCATCATTCCATTAAAGCATTACTCTTTATATTCCTCTTTATCTGAGTAAAATCTTTTCTCTGGGAATGTTCTGTGATAGCCTGGCAAACATTAGGACTTAATATGAATTAGTTTAAAAGCTATTGAGAGCGAGCAATTCAACTGATAGTCTGATTTTACTTTGATGATTTTGCTTTGCTTTAATTAGCAGCACCATAAATAAAGTATTGGAAGTGTCATTCAATCCAATCACATCAACAAATCAATAGCATTACTAATATGTTCCAAAATTGTAGCTAGGACATTTCTGTAAATATTCACTGGTCAATTGTATAGGTTCAGTCTAACTTTAAGGAATGACCATAGGTCCCAGCAAAAAGCATGTATGAAATTTTCAGAGAATCAATGAGTAGAATCACATTTATGGCAAATTCAGACTACACTGAGTTAGTGGGAATCAGAGAACATACAAGTTCAGAAATTAAAATACCAGGAAGAATCAATAGTTGGTCAATACTGACTTCTCAATGTCCAAATTCTCAGTCTGGTAGAATGGAGACAACAATAAAATAGGAATCAGTGACCTCAAACTTTTCTGGAAGTAGAACTAGAAAACCAGGGCTTACAACTATTTCTACCTTACTGATTAAAACAAAGAAAAAAGGAAAGACAACTAATTTTAAAAGACCATCAGGATTTTACAACCATGCAATGTGGTTATAAGAATTGAATTGTGCTGTAGGTTTGGCTCCAAATGCTACTGCTAACTAGCTTTATGATTTTGGGAGAAGAAATTTAAATGTTCTGGATTATAGATTACATTTTTTTCCAATTTATTTAAAATTTTATTTATTGTTATTGAAGTACTAATGTTTTACAATGGCACTTGCTAATATTTTGACAGTATAGGATTTCTTCCCTCAGGTGTAGTCACCATAACATTCCACAACAAAGCACCCATAGACCTTCGTAGTCTAATGGGCCTTCCCTCCCATCCCCTTCATTTTCAGCCCTCTCCTACCAAAAGCCATAGTTCTGTGGTCTGCTTTCAAGGGTTGATTTTAAAATGTATCTTTGTCTGATCCTTCAGGTTTTTTTTCCTATATTCCACCTAAAAGTGGTACCGTCTGGTATTAAACCTATTCTCCTGGCTTATTTAGTGTAGCATAATCTCTCTCAGTTCCATCCATGCTACTGCAAATGGCATGGGTTTATCTATTTTGATTGCTAAGTAGCATTGCATTGTGTAACTATACCATAACTTCTTGATTCACTCATCTCTTTTGGTGCACTTAAGTTGTTTCCATAGGCTTCACTTTGGTAAACAGTTCTGCTGTAAACAAGAATGTAAGTTTTCTTTTGGATTAGTGTTTTGCATTGGGGATAGATAACTAGGAATGGAATTATGGAGACTTCTTTTTTTATTTTATTTTATTTTATTTTATTTTATTCTTATTCTTGAAAGAAACATCCATGCTGTTTATCATTGGTTACTTTTAAAATGCAAGTTTGGACAGGAAAATCTGCAATGCACATGTCACAGATATTTTTCCTAGTGCATGTCATTGTTACTATAAACATGACATAAAATATACATTCATCCATTGATCTCACATACTTTAAAAGAATTTTAATAATTAGCAGATCTTAAAATACAACTTTGTACAGCACTTCAAAAAGTTCACTGACTTTTGCCAATGTATCCCCTTCTCTAACAGGCTCCATATTAAAAATGGGTTGAAGCACACTGAAATACCTTAGCATAAGTATGTTATTCTTATCACTCATTCCTAACCCTTTGTCTTCTTCCTTTACCCCAGTGCCTGGGGGCATGTTGGCATTGATATAAACAAGGACTGCAAAACTGTTACAAACACCATCAATCATATTAAAAACACAAATTCCTAGTACTTGAAAAAATGGAGTACATGAAGCAATAAGAGCATACTCATATTTGGTGACTGCCAATTTACGATGACTACCAATTTTACAGTGAGAGGATAGAAGTAGGAATGTTCCATTTAAGGCAATGTCATCGTGACCCCAGAGAGACATTAAAGATAAAATTCCTGCTGGTCAATTCAATAGCATCTTCTGGCATCATGTGGGCAAGGTGACAGATTGATTAGCAGAAGCTGTACTCATTGTTCACCTTGGGCAATCCAAGTATAACAGGAAGATAGGTTGTTACATGGATGACTCCATTACTGACAACACCTAAACAATGGATAGATGGATCATTAGGTAGGTGAATCAGTAGGAAAATCAAGGCCAATACATTTATTTGAATGTAATGATTTTGGGCTGACATAAATAGCTTCACCATTTTTCATGGTACAGTACATGCATTGTGCTATATATGAAATAAAGCTCAGATGGTTATTGAAAACATGTGAATCCCTCACAGTGTGGTCAGAGCAACATGTGGTCTCAATAACCAAGTAGCATTTGTTTAACATACAGTGACTTTATTATTAAATATGGTATGATTATTTAATTTAAATGTCAAATATTGAAACTAGTCTAGCTAAAGATTAATAGTTAATACCTACTTAATGTTATATATTCAACAAATGATTTTAAAGATGGAATTACTACTTAACTACTTCAGTTCTGGAGATTTTGTTCAAATTTATCTTATTATCCTAAAATCTCTATGTACTAAAGTTTTAGAATCACAAAACTTAGCCCTAGAAAGTTCTTACAATGCTCTTTATCTATGCCTTTGTTCTTATCTATAGATGAGGAAAAGGAGCGGAAAGATAACTTGTTACAAGTTTATTAATAGTTCTCTATTTTCCAATTCACCACCTTTCATAACATCAAACTGCTTTACTCATGCAAGATGAAGATACAAAAGAATAAGCTAGCCAATGAGCTCTGAACTAAAACTCTTTAAAACCAGTAAGATGACCAGAGTAATTTTTTCTTAATATGCATATGCATACCCTTCCTTTTTCTTCCCAGTACACCTGAAATATTCCCACAAAATAAGACCAGCAACTCTGCAGTCTTGATGTGTAGGGCATGAATTCTATTCTGCAATTCAGAAACTGAAGAAGTAAGCACCAGAAGTAAGCACCAGATCATCATTACATCTACAGAAAGAAAGGAATGAACCCAACTATTTCACAGCGGAAGAATGATTGCCAAATACTGAAGTTTGCATGTCTGTACACATGCATAGGGAGAAATTTAGAAATAAGAGATATTGTTTTACAACAATGATCATATATTATATCTGCATTGTAGAACTAGATATAGACTGTTTCTGGTAGCTCTAATGAGAAGAGTTAGTACCAACAATCAGAAACACAAGGAAACTGATTTCTGATGATAATCAGAAACACCTTTTGACCATAAATAGAATGGTAAAAACTGCCAAAGTTATGAGATTCTAAAGACTGAGAACTTTTGATCAAGGAGTGATTGAACTGACCAGGGCAACTCTTCAGTGAAGTAACCCCTCATGTCTTTTCTGTTCAAGTCAAGTCACAGACCTGCTATACAAGCCCTGGATTCATGTTCTGTGAAGCAATATTTCACTAGATATCTCTGAGACACGATTTTGTTTAAAAAGAGTGGTAAAGCCAAGAGACTTGGAAGAGAGATTGATAAAAGTTAGAGGAGAGTCTATAAGAGAGGAATTAGTTTACAACAATCAAGTTAAGATTAGACCTCCATTACCATTATGGATAAATGTACCATGAATCTTATGATGATATGATACAACAAGGAAAAGTTAAGAGAAATATATTTGGTGGCTAGAAAATAAGCCAGAGGTAAGAAGAGCAGAGCTCTATTTAATTCAAATGCTAGCTGGGGCAGTCTTGCTTCTAACAGATCTTATTAAACTTGGACACAACTCTAACTGCCCACACTCTTTCCATAATCTCTGTATTTATTATGTTGACGTGAACACAAGAATTTCAGATGATCTAATCTCTGGTGACCTTTTTTGGACAAACAGGTAAACAACATTTATCAATGTGTGAAGACTTTCCTAAAGAGCACTCTTAAGAGGGAATAGATACCTCAGATAATCTAATCTCTGGTGACCTTTTTTGGACAAACAGGTAAACAACATTTATCAATGTGTGAAGACTTTCCTAAAGAGCACTCTTAAGAGGGAATAGATACCTAGAGAAAAGAATAATGTTTCCCATCTCAGCACTGGGATTGTCAGGAGGACCAATTACTTGGCAAATGAGGTCATCTTTCTGAACTACTGGCAGTGGTTGCAAGTATACCTACAGGAATCATGGAGAAAGATCTAGCACTTATTACAGGAAACCTAGGAGACTTTTCTTACGAGACTGTCAGAAAATAATCTATGAATTGGAAATTTTTAATGCATCTCTTCTCCCCCATATTTGTGGTTATATATCTTTTCCACCACAAAATTTAGCCAGTAGGCTAAATTCTTTACCTTTTCACTAGCTGTATTCTTGATAGGGGATGCCTACACCCCCCCCCACCCCATGTCATTGTCTCTTGTTTAAGATTATGGATTTTAAGGAAGATATGCTAAAATGTGAGAATGGCCTTGATTAGAATTTCCTTTCAGAAAGATACAAGGGGGAGGAAGAAGTAAAACAGGTTTTTTTCTTTGTAATGTGATAATTTGGGAGTTGTTCCTGGAAGGTGGGAAAACACAAAGGTGAATATACAAAGAGGGTTGGAACAAAGAAAGAGGGTCTGATTCTGATTTCAGATTCAGATTCAGGGTTGGTTTCTGCCATTTTGGGGGATGAAGATGTGAGCCATGTGATCTTGGCCATGTGTCCAAAGCTTAGCCTTTGGCTGGCGCAGGCTAGCAGCATGTGTGTTAAAGGCAACTAAGGAGTTTGGAGATTTAGACTCCGTGTTGGAGTTTGTTTTGCTGAGTTTAACTTGTGTCTGGGAGAGGCTGTGCAAAAGTCAGGCCTGAAATGAAAGTGTACTTTGCTGGTTCCAGTACTATGGAACATTTTCTACCTGGAGGAGGACAAGGAGAAGACGGGATTGGGGAGTTGAAACATGCCAAAGGAAGATGTATTCAAACACACAGAGATGAACTCTAACTGACTGATGTTAGTGAGATGATAAGGACTGAGAGACTGAGGAATTTTAGATAATCTGGGGAAAGGACTTTGGACAATGTTGAGAAAGGTTTTGGACAATGTTAAAGTAATTTAGAGTTTTACTTAGATGTTTCTTTTGTAGTAATTAGGAAATCACTTTGTTTAGCAATAAATTAGTCTGGACTCTGAGAGTCTTGCTTTGGCTTGGGATGTTAGTCGAGATGGCTGGGGATGGTGGAAAGAACCCACAGAAGTCTAAAAGAGGGTAAATTAAGGAAAACTAGTCTAAAGTTTAAACTGTTTTTAATTTTTTCTTTTGGGTCTGAGAGAGGGGAAGAGAGCTGAGAAAAGCTAGTATTTTGCCTGGTTCTATCTTGCAACTATTAAATACCTCTGTTCAAAATGCAAAACACCATACTGACAAGTCTCATTGATTGGGAGGTATGTTGCCTCTACATTGGTTGTCAGTGTAATTTTATTTCTAATATGCTATGATGGTAGGAGGCAGTTAAATAAAAACCAGACCTGCTGACTACTCATCAAGGAAGGTCTCATGCTGAGAGTTGAGGGCTCCTTTACCTCTGCTATGTTTATACATGTTTCCTCCTAGGCTTAGGGCTCAGTCTCTAAATGTGGCAAAATGGAGCAGGATTTTCCTCTGCTTGGTACCTAAGCATTGAGTGTCAAGCAGCAATTTCAAGTTCATGGTATTCTGTGTCTGATGCCCACTCCACCTCTGCCCAACACTGTTCCCAAGAAAAGGAAAGAATCACTCAATATTCTTTCTTCAAGCACAAAAGCACATTATTTCTTATCTTCTCACTATAAATGAAAGAATGTCTTTCCCAACATCAGATTAACTCACAGTGAATTAGACAGTGCATGTCCTAATTACTTTCTAGTTCATATTGGCTTCTTGCTCTAACTTTTAGACAGTAATATTGAGTTTGAACAGGATTTCTTACTACAAAAAGATCAGATATCATATATTTTCCTTGCTGGAAGAATCTAAGCCAGTAGAGTATGAACAATAAAGACAGCCACTACCTAGTGATTAAAGGGTCAATGCACTAAAAAGACATAACAATAATCAACATATATGCACTTAATGAGGGAGCACCAAATTCATAAAAAATCTACTAACATAACTGAAATCAAATATTGGTGAGAATACATATGTGGTAGGGGATTTTATCATGCCACTCAACAAAAGACACATCGACAAAATAGCAACAATGCAGACACAAAAGCTTTAAAGGAAGAGCTAGACCAAATGGACCTAATAGATATATACAGGACACTACACCCCCAAGGAAAAGAATACACTTTCTTTTCAAATGCACATGGTTCATTCTCTAAAATTGATCATATATTAGGCCACAAGACAAACCTGAACAGATACACAAAGATTAAAATAATACCAACCTTTTTTCTCCGATCATAAAGGCATCAAATTCGAAATCAACAATAAGAAAACAAGAAGAGTAGGAATCTACCCAGAGGACATGAAAACATTAATTCAAAAGGACACATGCACGTGCATGTTCATTGCAGCCCTGTTTACAATTGCCAAGAATTGGAAACAAACCAAATGCTCCAAAACAGATGATTGGCTAAAAAAATGTGGTACATATACACAATGGAATACTACGCATCCATCAAGGAGGACAAACACATGTCATTTGCAGCAACCTGGATGGAACTAGAAAGACTCTTATTAGCAGAAATAAGTCAAAAAGAAAGAGAAGTACAGGATAGTTTCACTTATATGATGGATATAGGGAAAAACAAACAAATAAGAAAGAATGAAAACAACCAATGGAACCAAACCATGGAGCAAGAGAGGAGGAGGGGGAAGAGAGTAGGGGAGGTGAAGAGCACAAAAAATCAGGATGATCAACAAATGTTAGTGAAGTGGGAAAGCCCCGGGGTACACAATAATGGACTAATGTAATATAAATGTAAATATACATATATAGGCAAAAAGAAAACAAACATTTACCAGATATCGGAAGAGACCAACAGGCCAAACAACAAACAACTGAACATCAGCTTAACCAATCAACAAATTGCAGAAAAATGGGAGATGAAGTGACTGGAGGGAGTATACGGAGGGGGGAAGAGGGATCAATTAATGCACAAATGTGACAAATCAATAAAATGAATTTTTCAAATAAAAACATTAATGAAATACAAAATAAAGCTGAATAAAATGAAAAAAAAAGAAAGAAAATAAGGAGAGTAAACACTACATGGAAACTGAACAATAGGTTTCTGGAAGATTAGTGCATAAAAGAGGAAATCAAAGAAGAAATCAAAACCTACATGGAGGAAAATGACAATGATGACACAACGTTCCAAAATGTGTGGGACACAGCAAAAACAGTATTAAGAGGAAAGTTCATAGCAATGCAGGGCCAAATAAAAAGAATTGAAACAGCCCAAAGAAATACTCTAATCTCCTAACTTGAGGACCTAAAAAAAGAGCAACAATAACAAAAAAAAAAAAATCCAAAACCCAGCAGAAGAAAAGAAATAACAAAAATAAAAGCAGAGATTAATGAAGTAGAAACCAAAAAGACCATTGAGAAGATAAACAAAACCAAAAGCTGGTTCTTTGAAAAAATAAAATTGATAAACCCCTTGCAAGACTTACAATAAAAAGAAGGGAGAAAACTCAAATAAATAGGATCATAAATGAAAAAGGAGATATTACAACAGACCCAGAAGAAATCCAAAAGATAATTAAAGACAACTATGAACATCTATACACAAACAAATACAGCAACCTGGAAGAGATGGACAAATTCCCAGAACAATACAGTCATCCAAAATTGAATGAAGAAGAAATAGAGAACTTAAACAGGTCTAAAACAAGCAGTGAAATTGAGGCAGTCATCAGAACTCTTCCTAAAAATAAGAACCCAGGTCCAGATAGTTTCACAAATGAATTCTACCAAACTTTCAAAGAGGAACTAACACCAGTACTCTTAAAACTCTTTCAAAAAATTGAGAAAGAAGGAAAACTACCAAATGTGTTCTATGAAGCAAACATTACACTAATTCCAAAATCAAATAAAGATAGTGCAAAGAAAGAGAACTATAGACCAATCTCCCTAATGAACACAGATGCAAAAATTCTAAATAAATTCCTGGCAAACAGAATCCAACACTGCATAAAAAGGATCATCCATCATGACCAAGTGGGATTCATCCCAGGGACACAGGGATGGTTCAACATCTGTGAAAATCAATCAACGTAATTCATCACATCAACAAAGAGCAAAACAAAAACCATAAGATCATATCAATAGATGCAGAAAGAGCATTTGATAAAATTCAGCATCCTTTCATGATGAAAGCCCTGGAAAAAATTGGTATAAAAGGAACATACCTCAACATAATAAAAGCTATATATGACAGACCCACAGCAAATATCATTCTCAATAGGGAAAAACTGAAATCATTTCAATTAAGGTCTGGAACCAGGCAAGGATGCCCACTCTCTCCACTCCTTTTCAACATAGTTCTGGAAGTCCTAGCTAGGGCAATAAGGCAAGAGAAAGACATAAAAGGAATCTGAATAGGGAAAGAAGAAATAAAGCTATCATTATACATGGATGATATGATACTCTATGTAGAGAACCCAGAAAAATCAACAGAAAAGCTGATTGAAATAATAAATCAATTCAGTAAGGTAGCTGGACACAAACGCAACAACGCAACACACAAAAATCAACAGCATTCATATATGCAAAGAATCAATCAGAAGAAGAAATTAAAGAAAAAAGCACCCCATTTACCATTGCACCAAAGAAAATCAAATACTTGCTCTCCAAAATGAAACAAAGGTCCAAGACAAGCTGCTGTCCTCTGGTTCCTGCTCCCACTTTGCCACTTTCATTTAATCTTACACGTAACAACAATCAACAGAAATTTACCTTAAAAATTGTGTTTTACTGTACTTTTTGTTCTGTTTCTCTCATGATAATACATTATCTTTTTCAAATTCAAGCAACAGAAGTTTTGAGGCTTTGGAAAGCATTTTGTGACAAAGAAACAAAGCATAAAATTTGGAAAGTGTTTCAAAAGTATATGTGAGGAACAGTTAGAAACATTGGGAATGATTTTCTGGAGATCAGCATTTTTGACTCACTCAGCATAGTAAATTGACTTAACATAGCTAAATTATTATTCTCTGTTACCCCAGAGGGAATGATTTAACCAATGGGTAGAATTACTGGTGGGGTGAAGATAAATTTTGGTTTGATTTGAAAGTTTAAAAACAGTGTAATAACAACAACAGATGTCCAAAGAAGCAATAAACTACCTTATGAAACAGAGCATTCCATGTCCCTGCAGGTATAGTCTTCAAGAAGATGACTTTAAAAAGTAATACAAGACCAATTATTTATGTTTAAACCATTCATGTTACAGACTTAAAAGCCAAAGATGATGATATCTTTGTGGCATGAAGACATTAGTGGTACAGTAAGGGAGGACACCAGACTAGGCTGGGGAGAAAGGAAATAAATAATTTCATTTCAGTATCTGAACTTGTGTGCCTCAAGCTCAGATTCCTAAAAACAGAACTTAGGCAAAAACTCACATGCTACCCTTTTAGTGAGTGTGGGGAAAATGGGGAATGCAGAACAGAAAAAAGAGCAAAAATGAGAATGTACCTAAGACTGGTGGTTACTGCTTAGAAGCTAGAATAGATGAGTATTTCATTGCGCAAGATGACATCAGAGAGACCTGAGTGACCATCTGAGAACAGACTGTCTAAGAGGCAGAACAGAGAAGTCTAATCCTTCCTCTAATCCTTCCCTGTCATTCATCTGTCAATGTCAGCTCCAGGTAACCTCAATACTTTACATGGCATCCCTGGGATCTTCAAGGTATGGTCAAGGAAGCCAAGACACGTAAGGTCAGCTCTATGAATGTGTGTACAGAAGCACCATCTTTCTCTGCCATGTAATGGGTCCAGGTGACAGTGACAACCTAACTCCACAACTGTAGAAACAGCATGAGAGCCACTTTTCAGAAGTAGGCAATTGTTCAGATAAAGAACAAAAGGGTCATGAATAGAGCAGCTCCCCACTCTGAATCCATGATGCTGCCTGTTACTATGTACGTGGTCTTTCATTAGGTCTACTTCTCCTTCTGTATGCTGCAGCTATGCATATTCATGCTAGAGCAGTGGTTCTTTTTCCTAGGAGAGACATGCTCAAATATGTTGAATGAAGGAAGGGGTAGCAAGGCATCCATGCCAATCATGCCTCTACTGACAATATAAGAATGCCTCCTCAAGAATAATGCTCTGACCTCCATACTATAGAGAACTTCTCAGTTCTTATTTCCTGATTCATCAATTATATTTTTGGATATACATTTGGAAAAAGCACTTTATAAGACTCCTAAGTCTTATGAAGTTATTTCAATATATCAATAACCAATATTTCCTAGGGCTGGGCAAATTTGCAGAGAAACTGTACTCTGGGCAGGACTCATTTTAAAAAATGCATATATGGAGCATACTTTCACTTTGCAGACACAGTCCTTTCCTCTTCATACTCATTTTGTTCTCTGATTTTGAATTGCTCAAGTAACCAGCCTAGGTAGAAATGAGGGACACTGACTTATAGTTTAATGACCTATGTAGTCCTCTGGGGGCCTGCTCCTTCTTTACTTATGATTCTGTTCAAATTTCTTAAATTCTTAGGCTGGTTTTTATTTACCTCTTATACAACTCAAAAAAGAAGTGCTGCATAAACCGTATCTGTATGTTTTTCTTACCAGTCTCTGAGTGTGACAGCTGGAGCAGAAGCATGTGGAAATATACCTGGCAGGAGAAATAAAGTATGATCAAACTGGCCAGAAGGAGAATGCTTCCCATTTAAAAGGTAGATATATGTAATGAGTCCAATGCTCAGGAAGACACCAAATGGCATCAAATATAATGCAATGCATCTCTTACTCTGGTTATGTTGAATGGGAAAAGCTAGTCAGTAGTTGGAGGAAAGAATATTTTGGAGAGGGATGGCTGATATATTAGAGAAAGATAAGGGAACAAATACATGAGGATCATTCTGCTAAGGGTATTTCAATGTAAATTATTACTCCAAAGGGGTCTTTCATTTTTACTAATACTTCATGCAGTTGACAAATATTTTACAAAGTGTACTTTTCACACCTAACACCATTAGGTAGTGTGTAGTATATGTTGAGGGTAAAATATGGGATTTTTTTCTCCAAACTGCATGAAATCTAGTTGCTGTGTTAAGCTATCATACTTAGAATAATAAAGAAGAAAAACAACACATCATAAATGTGTGACTTGTGGGCCACTCAACAAGATGCAAGACTCCAATTGAAGTTCAAAGTTGTAGGTTTATTACTGGTGCAACAGGGTCCCCAAGTCAGCTAGGCAAGAGAGACCCCAAGCAGTTTCTGTTACAACCTTTTATAGGGAAAAACCACCACCGCCCTCACATTGTGAAGCAAGCAAGCAAGTACAGGATATGTTCCCATTACTACAGGACACATTTCCATTTTCCCATAACTACAGGTTTCCAATAATACTGACATCTATCATCTATCAGGTGGACAATGCTGGCATCCATCATCTGTCAGGTGGACACTGCTGTTGTCAGTAACAACAATAAGAGGAGGCAGAAACAAGATATCAGACCAACCATTCATGGTGGGTATTTTCCACTGAGGCCAGGGAGAAGACACTGTTCTCAAAATGGAGGTTTTAAGTAAAATGAAGTTACTTTGGTCAGTCTGTTCCCAACAATAAAATACATGTGGTAAGTAAAGTGAATAGAAACAAGAGAGGTATCTTATTAATATAAAACATGGCATTCTAATTGGACAATGAAACAAAGGTGATAATGACAATAGATATGGAGCAAGTAATATATATGGAGCACTTACTATGTAGGAAGGCATCTATTTTGCATATATTAATTTATTTAATCATGATAATCATAAAATGAAGAAAGTAATGTGCAAGGAGGTTAGGTAAATTGTCCACTGTCACACAGCTTTGAGTGGCAGAGAGAGGAATTAAACCAAAGTAGTCTGAAGAAGAGTATCATGTGATGAGTGGGCAAGAAAATGGAGACTTAGTAACTATAAGTCACTGCAGGTCATTTTTAAGTTCCCACACTCAGGCACCTGCTAGTCAGTCAATAGTTACTTGTCAAAATGAACTGAACTGAAGGAACAAGGAGAAGGTGGGGAAGGAAGAATGATACCATCACAGTTAGTGGAACAGCAGAAACAAGAATGAGCACAACTCTGCCTTTTTCTATGCACTCAGGGACAAAATCTAGGGGCACATTGTGGCTTTCTATGATACAAGAAGCTAGAAGAGCAAACAAAAGCTGGAGCACACACGAGGGCTCCACAGTTCTCACGTTGAGTAAAAAGTGCCTTCACGTGTCTTAATGAAGCCACCAGCAAATAACACCCTGTGATGTAGTAACTTATCTTTGCTTTGCAAGTTCGCATGCTACTGTAATGGCTAAAAATGTATTTTGAACTCACAGTTAAAAAGACTACAAAATGTGGCCTCAAATCTTTCCCAGGATCTCTTGCCATGTTTAAACAAACCAAAAGAATAACTGGGTAGCACCATGAGATTTGGCACTCTGAGGAACACCCACAGTCGACGATGCTAAGTGCATCTGTCAGACTGCTTCTTGAAGTTCATAGTGTCACCACACCATGCCATTAAATGCTGAGAAAAATTTCTCCATCCATCTTTTCAAGGACATTCAAGTCCTCCACTTCCTCACATGACCCTTTCTGACTTTAGCTGCTTTGATTTGACTGTTTTTCCCTCTTCACTCCCACCCACTTTACAGAGCCCATTTCAGTTTCCATCTTATGAATGCCCCAGTGAAAGAAGCCAACATTTTTTCCAATCAAGGGAGTGGAACTAGCCATCAGGATTAACTTTTTCCATCTAGTAAATGTTCATCTGCTATTTTAACGACTTAGTCATACCATATGGCATCAGCAGTTAAAACCTACAGGGCAATAGACCATATTGATACAATTAGCCTACATACTCTTCCGTTCCTGGAAGTGCCTTGTCTTTATTATCCCTGAATATGAACAGTTGTTAATTTCCAAAGACAGGGCATGTAATATAACTCCTAATTCCCACGATGAAAAGAAAATCTGGCTGCCACCCACTTGTCTATTCCCCTCAATAGTCTCATAGACCATTTCTTTACAGTTACACCGAGACTGAATCTTTCAATTATATACTTGATTGAAGTCAATGGTTAGTTGTTTCTTCCATATCATGTTTTTAGTAATTGGAAAGTAATTCTCTGAGGCAGAGAAAACTTTGGGATTGCCAAAAGAGAGTTCTTTGACCATTTCTGAGTGCTATGAATGATTTTACTTTGACCACCATCACATAAAGGTCACTTCACTGACTGCAAAATTAGACTGTTCTCTTAGGGCAACCATTATTTTTTTCTAGCACTTTTCTACTAGAATTTCTTGGGAAAAACTGAAATGTTTCATACTGTTTGTAGTCAGGTCTCAATTATTCAGAGAACTAAAGCATTTATACCTATTTTCTAAATTTCAAATGTTGACTTCAGTGAAGTGGGATGAGTTCACCATAGCTCATCAAAAGTGATGGCAGTTCATAAGAGGATCATGCTATTCTTTTGTTTGATAAGCAATGGTTTTCCCCATCTAAATAGTGATAAATTGTCCATTCCAAATATTATATTAGAGTGAGTATATGATTATTATTAACATTTATAAGTAGCTAGCAGTGGATTCACAACCAATAATTCACATCTACATCAAGCAAAGTTAGCATTAAGTGTGTCGCCTACCCTGTATTTTTTTCTACCCTCCCCCACCACAACATTCTGATATCCTTGCAATTTTTAGGAATCATATCCTAAAGATCTTCTCTACTTCTTAGGAAAAAAATGCTTTCAGAAAGCATAGAAGTATCAAGGCTTGACCATTCATTAATATTCTTGGGAAAGTAGTTCAACTTAATGGTATTTTCAAAGGTCTGTGGATAGAATTCTAAAACCAGTTATAGGGGGGAATGGCTGTGGTTTTATGTGATGGGTTTTTCTAGTATCCATGAAATCAGAGCTGTATGGTTTCCTACAAAGTAGTGCTCTACTTAGGTAAACTGTTGAGCAGGGTCACTGGATAATATTTCAGTTAGCACTATTTAATATTAATATGGAATATCTCACTATTATTTATAATTAAAAATTGTTTTCCCTGATAATTAGTTCTACTAGTTCCTGACAACTTTCAGGTCAATTAGGTCTCTGGGTGTTATCATTGAAGTCAAAAGCAAATAAGGGATAAAATGAAATTATGCCCAAAATGTATATAACTAATGTTTGAGGAATAATTAACTTATAGCTTACATTGCCTTAAAATACAAAATTTTGGCCAGGCATGGTGGTTCATGCCTGTAAGCTTCAGGCTATGTAGTGCCTGGGGCTAGGGATCACAGTTGGGTTTCCCATTCAGGGCAACACAGTGAGACCTAGTCCCAAAAAATAGCTGGGTGTGGTGGCACACACCTGTAATCCCAGCTACCTGGGAAGCTGAGGGTGGGGAATTCTTGAGTCTGTGGTACTCCAGGCAATGTGAGTCTGTGATTCCAAGGGCAAATAGTGAGACCTACTCTCAAAAAAAGTATATATATTTATATGAGTTTTAGTTATAAAGAACTCAAATCATATAAAAAATGCCATTAATCAGCTAGTGTGTAATAATAGGATTTAAGATTTATTGAGTACTTTCTAAGTGCCAGAAACTACAAGTACTTTATGCATGTTAGCTTATTTAATCCTCATGGATATCCTAAAAAATGCATTATTATTATCTCTGGTCAATAAGTGAAACACAATGAAAGTAAGTGTTAACCCAAGATACAGGTAAGAATTTGAACCAGAGTCTGAGGTCTTAGCTCCAAAAGTATTTTATTTTTAAATGGTAAAATTAGGAATTTACTGAAAATACAAGTGGTCAGGTTGGAATCAAAAATTATTTCTTTTTTAATTTCCAAAGCAGAACATATTTATTAGCAAACTAAAATCTACCTAGTGATTTTTCCTTAATAGAGCAATGGAATTACATTCTAAGAGGTAATAAGAATGCAGCTCATCAGTAGATCTAAAAATCACATCATCAAATTAGTGAAGAAAGACACTGAGAGGTTGATCATGATGAATCATGGAAACATGGAGGACATGTTGATAACTGTCTAGGCTCTCTGAAAATCCTAGCAAACCTCATACTAGAGCTCTGCTCAATTAGTTCTGTCTCCTTAGCATGTGATTCTGAAACTTCAAAGCTTCTCAGTTCTGCTTTCCTCAATTTTGTTGATAGAACAATCTGATCTGCTCATATTTCACTGACTCTATATATGCCCTATCTTTAACAGGCTTTGATGTTGAAACTTGGTTTTTTAATTCCCTCCATTTATTTAGTGTATTCATGAAGAAATTATTGACACTGGACATCAAACCACACTATCTTTAACTCAGACCTAATATACTTCCTTTGGCATATAACAATATTTAGTAGACCTAAATACTCAAACTGGGTTTTCTTAAGTTCGATAATGCATAAGAATTATGGAGCTTTCAAAAACATGGATTATGAAGTAAATAATCTTGGGATAGACACTCCTCCTATCTTGGCACAGGGAGAGTCAATCTTCCTTGGGATAAGAAATCTTCCAACATTTCTAATATAGAAAAAAGAATACATTGAATATAAAAATAAAATAGGTATACTATCTAGTATAAAAGTAAAGAGCTTCTGTTAATCAAAACTTACTGTTAAGGAATAAAAAGACGTCACAGAGAGAAAGAATGTACATATAATTCAAGGATATGTGAAATTTAGTGAGAAGACTGACAAGCCATTGAAAATTAGGCTAAAATTTGATCAGTGGTTTTACAAAGGAAAATGTATCCAAATCACCAAAACAATGAAAAGGTTCTCAACATTCATTAAGAAAATTGAAATTAAAGCCACAATGAGACAGAGAATATGGACGTATACAGGCACCCACCATAGAACTACCTGCCTTCTCTCAATGGCTGGGTACAGTAGTAAAGACAACAACATACCTACATTATATCACCAGTTGAGAGTCCTTTTACCTACATTCTTGTCCGATGAGTCATTCAATGATTACAGTGGGTAACTTTAGTGTGTTGAAAATTGGCCTCTAGAATCATGCAGCAGATCAACTCAGGGAGAAAATTCCTTCCTTGCTCATTCTATGGTGGCAGTACCTCAACTATCAGCAACAGGAGGTCTCTCTGCACTATGTGTCACATGAGTTAGTTATGGGATTTCTAGTAAAGAGAAGTTCATTTGTTTTCAAGTAATACTGACTTGATTTTGGAAAAGCCAAAAGACTTTGCTCTCTATTTGACATTCCTGTGCTATGTTATATGGACAAAGATATAGTGGGGGTTTAAAATAAAACCAGTTATTTTAGGTTGGGAGAATAAAGGCCCACTGACACATTGATGATTATATTGCCTCAGAAAAAAAATGACAAAATTATTATGAAATGTGCCCTATTATTGGATTGAATTAGATTAAATCCCAGTATCATAACCACTAAACTTGTGACCTTCGAAAGTCTCAGTTTCCTCATAAATAGGTATAATCAAGCCTATTTTATAGAATTATTTCAAAATTAAGAAGAGATTTCTGTAAACTACTAATATAGCCCTATCACAGAGTAAATATTCATAAAAACTTATAACTGGTAATGGCAATTTGCTGAGCAACTAACTAAACAACTTATGTTTGTCTTTGGAGCTCAAGTGCATTTCCTGGAGATGGAAAAAAGTCAGATTCTTTTTCCTAATCCAACCAGACATTCTGTGCCTTTCAATGGGTGAATTGAGTCCATTTATGTTTACAGTAATTATTGATATATGAAAATTTGTTGCTGCCATTTTGTCCTTAATTCTGTGGTTGCATTTTCTTGTTCAGTTCTTTGTTTGTGTGTCTCTCTTTGGCATATATATGAGGTTCCTTTTGAAAAAAAATTTCTTATTACATCCTTGTTAATTTTTGGAAATTATTTGATTTCTCCACTCATGTGTAGTCCCCATAGTTTTCCCACAAAAGCACTGTGACACATCACCACAGTCACTTGTGGTGAAAAGGTTTTCTTTTTTTTTTTTTATTTCTTGGAGGAAGACATCTATTTTTACAAACTCAGCATCTGTCTGAGAAGGTCTTTTTCCTCCCTTTTATCTGAAGGAGAATCTTGCAGCATACAATACTCTTGGATGGCAGTTTTTATTTTTAAATGTTTTGATCACATCATTCCATTCTGTCCTTGCCCCCTAATATTTCTTCAGAGAATCCCTATGATAGCCTGATCAGGGTTCCTTGCTAGATTACCTTCTTCTTCCTGCAGCCATCTTCATTTAATATCTGTTCTTTGTCTTGAAATCTTGCAAGTTTCAATACTTGGTGTAGTTATGTTATGTAGTTATATGTTACTTGGTACAGTTCTCATTTTGTTAGGTACCCTGATATTCATGACTAAAATGCGTATTTAGTTCCTTCTCCCAGTTTGGTAAATTATCTTTTTTTTTTTCTTATTTTATTTTATTTATTTATTTTTTTTATTTGTCACAATTGTGAATTAATTGATCCCTCCTCCTCCCTCCATATCCCCCCTCTGTATCCCCCTTCCTCCTCCCTCCATATCCCCCCTCTGTATCCCCCCTTCAGTCACTCCTCCCATTTTTTGTGCAAATTGTTGTTTGGGTAAGTTGATGTTTATTTGTTGGTTGTTTGGCCTGTTGTTCTCTTCCGATATGTGGTAAGTGTGTGTGTAGTTTTTGTGGAGTGGTAAATTATCTTTTATTATTTCTTTAAGTTCTCTGTTTTCAACTTTCCCTCTATTCCTTCTCTGGGAGACCCATTATTTTCATATTATCTGGACATAGAGTCAGATAATTCTCAATATTTTCCTTTATTTCTTTTTATTTACCTCTTCTTTCAAATGGATTCTTTGAGTAAGATCATTAATCTCACCTTCCATTTGTTTAATTCTATTTCATAGCCTTTCCAGTTCTTTTATCTCCTCCATCAATCTTTTTATATTCTGATTTTCTATTTTCCTATTTTAAAACTTCAATTTTGATCTTCTATTAATTTTATTTCTCAGAATACTCAATGCTTTTCTTTAGTTTGTTTACTTGTATATCTTTAATCAACTTTTTTGTGTTTTCTGTTTTCTTCCAATAACTTTAATATTATAACTTTGGATTCTTTGATAGGAAGAAGATATCTTCCATGTTGTTATGCAGATTTGTTCTCCCTCTTGGTGTAACATTCTCATGAGGACTCAGGTGTTGTTTATTGTATTTTTTTCATCTTCCCATTACTTGCTTTCTAAAAGTTAAGGGTGCAGAGATTCTACATTTCCAGTAGATGGTGCTGATGTCAGAAAGAAGTAATCTATAGTTGGTTCTTCAGTGAGAAGGAAGAGGCCCTGTCTGGATGGGGTCTACTATTGTGGATTCACCCCCAGGTCCCTTCAGAGATTTTGCAGAGAATATGTTTATCTCTATGGAATATTGCTGGGGCTCAATTTATCCCACTCTCATCCACACTCATCAACACATCTCACTGTGTTGCTCAGGGTTGTCTTGAACCCACAGACTCAAGTGATCATCAGCATCAGCCTCCTAGGTAACTGGGATTATAGGCATGCACCACCATGCCCAAAAGATACAAATCTTTTGATGGTCCTCATGGGTCTAAGGGTTCCAAATGTTTTAGTCAAAATACAAGCATTCTTTAAAAATTATTTATTTTACATTGCTGTATTCCCCATATTTCTCCTATCACAGTATCTCCTGTGATCCATCAGCATTTTCCATTGTGCTCCTCCTTCCCGTTTCATCCACTCCTTCTCCCTCCTTTGCTGGATGTTTATTTTTATAGACAATTTGTTAGATTTTGCTATATCTTTCTTTTTGTCTTATTTATCTATATTCCACATACAAGTAAGACCATCTGGTCTTTTTCCTTCTGATTGATTTCAATTAGCATAATTCTTCCCAGCTCAAGCCAAGTTGCTATGAATGGTATGAGTTTTTCTTTTTGATTGTGGAGTAATATTCCATTGTGTAAATTTACCACACATTTTTTATTCCATTCATCTCTTTTTAGGTATCTGGACTGTTTCCACACTCTAGCTATTGCAACTATTGCTGCAATAAATATAGGAGTACACATTTCCTTTTGAATTAATGTTTTTGCATCCTTTGGTAGATTTCCCATCTTATACCAATAAGAATGCCAATATTAAAAAAAAAAAGGCACCAACAAATGCTGGCAAAGATGTGGAGAAAAGGAACACTTTTACACTGCTGGTGGGAATACAAACTAGCTAAACCAAAACACTATGGAAGGCTGTGTAGAGAATCCTCACCCTACTAAAAATGGAGCTACCATTTTAATCAGTGATCTCACTTCTGGGAATCTACCCAAATACAAGTTTTTTAATGTATTTGGTTTCCTATTTATGCAAATCTTTGTGAAAAGAGGGATTGAATTTTGATGACTATTATTTGATATTTGTTTGTCCTGTTTTTTTTTTATCATAATGCCCATCATTTGTGTACACCTAGCAGCCAACAGATAAGACATGAACAATTTTGTTGAAAATTTCTAGCTTCCATGGCAATGAAATAAAAAACATTGAAATCACTGAAACAGGTATTGTATCACTCATGGCTCAGTGTAACATAACTGGAAATGGCTCCAGGTATTTAAGCAGAAGATATTTCATATAAAGTAACATGTACTTGCAAAATGTTTGGAAGGACTGGAGGACTAGAGTTTACTTCGATCCAGGATAGCATCACCATAGCAACATTGAGTTCTTTCCAGAACCCAGCTACTACTGTTTTCTACTGCTTTCAGTGTTGACACTACCACACCTGCAGATCAGAAGCCTGGTCCTGAAATATGGAATCCAGCCTCAAAAACCTACTGTTTCTCTCTTATCCTTCACTACTAACTCCTAGATCTGCAGGAAGTTGACTTGTTTTAGGATGTTCCTATACAGAGTGAGCCCATTTTACTGGTTTGACTTTAATTATATCCATAACATACTTGTGTTAGTGCTGAAATTTTATTTTTAACCTTCCAAATATAAGGAATAAAAAAAGGTGTAGGGACAAATAATGAATGCAAAAGCAACGTGCAGCGAATGGACTAATAGTGAGATACTCCTCATGGGTAAATTAATTTGTCATTCAATATTAGATACCATTTTTGAAAAGTAAGAGTTTCATTAACAACAATAAGTTCCATGTTACTAGTACCATAGAGAACACATAGCAGTCATCATATGTTAAGTCAATACTAACATTCTCATTTCATAGATGAGAAAATAAAGGCTTAGAGAGTATTAGAATGTACCAAGGACATATAATCAAAAACAAGGGAGAAATATAAACTCAAGGTTTAAGTTCTTAACCACTAAGTAGTACCACTGAATTATCAGCTTATACACCTACTCCATTAAAATAGAAAAGTTTTCACCATGTAACCTCTTTTCCCATTTCCCAACCTCTCTCCCCCCTCTTTTCTTCCTCCCTTCTCCCAACTCTTATACTCATTCTCTTAACTTTATCATTCTCACTTTTAACTCTGTCTGTCAACATGTAACTTGATATGTATGTGTGTATCTGTACATACATGTAAACAATTCATAAATTTCAACAATCTAAAGCAATTACTTTCCAAAATAGCTTCATAAAGTTGTTTTAAAGAAACCTCTGAGAAAAAAGCACAACTTTTCAGATGATAGAAGTAGGGTGCTAGAGAAACAGCAATATTACTAGTCAAAAAATTTACAAGATATTTCAAAATTCTCTTAGTCATGCATCAGAGATTTTTGAGAAAGACCAGTCACTGGCTATTTTTGTTATTAAGAAAATGTAAACACTCCTATATTTGTTTTGTGGTTTCCTAGGTTATCTTTTTCAGAGGTCACTCTCAACTGTAACTGAGAGAGAGAGAGCAAGAAGGGAATGTATGAATGATGAAGCATGGCTGTAAACATATTCTCTTTCTCCTGAAGAATACCTGAACTATCTTAGATGGAAAAATGTAAAGATCTGGACTTTGACTGAATGTCTATTTAACAGGGTTCTTTCTGTAACTACTTAGTTTCAATTTCACAAAAATGTTGTCAAGTAGATAGAGTAGTAGATGAACCAAACCAAGGTAGGGTAACTTGCCAATAGTCATACTGACTGGTAGAGCAAAGTGACAAAGTCAAGATTTCGACAGCAGATTCAACCTATTCCTCCTATTAAGATCTTTGATTTTCTATTTCTTGTTCCTATTAGGCTTTGAATTAAAAACATACTTGAATGCATCACTGCATCTCAATAAGTTTACGTATTTTTAAAAACAAGTAAATGAATGAATAAATGAAAACTTTCTGTCTTGTGCTTAGTCAAGAATTCCATTCCTCAAGAATGAGTTAGAAAATGGGGTGAGGGGTTGAGAATAAAGGGACTCATTATTACAGATGACTATCATTAAATATTTTAATGTAACAGTTTTTATAGAAATCAATTTTTTTATATATACAATAAATGTCTGCTATTTTTCAAATGTGCTACAGGCTAGGGTTCAAATGACAGTTTGTACCCTTGAGTAATATTTATAGAATATTATAGCAGAACACATACAATTTTAATTTCTGAGTAGGAAAAGATATTGGGATTGGGTAAGGCAAAACAGAGAAGGCGGTATTTGAGTTGGGCTGTATACAATGACTAGGTGATTGCTAGGTAAAGATAAAAAGGAAGGGAATCCTAAGAGAAATAACTAGTTAGAACAGAGGACTCATGACTATGGGTGAAAGGTTGAGGCTTAGGAAAACTAGACGAAGTCATTTAATGAAGGACTTTGAATAGCAGTTTCACTATATTGAATATATTGACATATTGAATATCAGTTATAGTACATATTATTTATATTCTGAAGATAATGTAGTTGATGAAAGTTAACACTTCCTTCTCTCCTTTCATGATAACTAATTCTTACCTCATAAATCCAACTGTCATCTCTCTGTTATGAAAATCCTTATCATTCTGCATGTTCCATTCATTTCAGTCTATTTTTTTCATAATATAGAATCACTTCTGTTGGAATGTGTGATGACTTTATGATTAGAATGAACTACATTCCTCAGTCTTTCTTTTTATGTGTTTTTCTCTAGGATAGGAATATTCTCTCTGAGTGTTGAAGGACAAGAGGAAAGCTGCAGCTGCTCTGAATTTTGTGTACTTTTCTGTCATAGCAATTATTGTAGAAATACTACATTCAATAATTCTTTTACTCAAATTTCAGTTTTTCAAGGGTATAACTATGTCATCTTTACAAATACACACTTACTTTCTCTTACTCAAACAAAACAATATCTAGAGACTGCAGTAAAGGTATTTTATGGATATAGTCCTAAATCAATGTTTTTGAGTTTATTAAAGCAGAGATTACATTGGGCATGGGTGAAGTGGAAGATATTTCACTTTGAAGAGGATTAGGCCTTCCCTGAAGATCAGAAACACCAAGCATCCCTGCATGCATTCCCTCCCCAAAAAACTTTCTTTCACATGAACTTCAAGCTTCAGCTTGAGCTCTGAGGATTCCTTAACTGCTTGTGATCTTCCCTTCCTGAAAACTGAGTTGCAATGTTTTATTGCATTGGGATAGCAGGATGCTCAAATCTATTTCTATATAGTTTTAGGGACCTGTAGCTGAAGTTTCCCTTCTCCTATTGTCAATGATAAGAAAGGTTTTCAAAGCAGATACTAAAATTCCAAGAGGGCCTCTTGTCCCTCTCCCTTTCTCAGCCTTCCTCCAACTTTTACTCTCTACTGTCCTTTTCTTTCTCTCTTCTTCCTTCTACTTGATAAGCCCTTGACCTTTTACCCTTCCTCCAGGAAAGAATATCCATCACCCTGGATATCTACCCTTCTTCAAGTTATAATTACTCTCCTGTTGCAGTAGATAGATGACCACATGAGATGATAAGAAACTGAGATTCAGAGAACTTCAAGTAACTAATCACAAATTCACAAAGTAGGGATCTTCCCTAGAGGCTTCCATCCTGGACTCCTGTCCATGAGTACAGGAGATAGAGATAGGGGAGAGGTAGACGATGACAACAAAAGCAAGAGACATGAAGGAGTTAAATGATGGAAGGAACCTAGATCCCTGAGTCTCCATGTGACAGAACATATTCACCTATGAAAATATCTGCATTTCTCCTCCCACGAGAACACCTTGTTCTGATGTGGAGAGTAGAACTGAGGAACAGGAAAAGAGAAAGTAGAGGGCCATTCTGTTTCTAAGTCTCCCAAAGTTTGGATTTCATGAGTTTCCCATGTCTTCTGCAGGAGCAATAGGAGGGCATTCAGTGTTACAGTGACAAGGACACAAGTTTTCCCTGTACAGGGATGGTATCAAATCTGGTGTTGCTCTACTTTGAGCAAATCCTTCACCTACCTTGCCTACACCCTCAGACTGTGGGATAAGGTGCCTACCCTGAAGGCTGTTAGAAGGGCTAAGGCCATACAGTTCTATGCATGATCTAACACCAATTACAGAGGCTATAGTCGTAGGTTCCCTACCACCATCCAATTGTTATCCTCTTCTTTGCGTGTCACACCCACCTAAAGTGGCTCTACCTCAATCTGTTTCCCCATTTCTTAATCTGATGGATATGGGCATAGCTAGGCAGAAAACAAGATTGAGCCAGTTTCTGAGTCAACACTCTATCCAGGATCCAACCTGAACCCTGTATTCATGGGGAGAAACTTGTTGGAGCCACAGTGGGTAGGAGTGGGAGTTGGGGAAAGGCAGTAGGGGGGGGTATTAGAGTCAGGAGTAAGTTGAAGTAAGAAAATTTAGAAATTGGGTTATTATGGGTTAAGTCTTACACTCTAGCAGAGTCCCTTAGGGGTCCTGGGAGGAATTCCTTCTATTGACCCAATAAGTTTTTCATCTCTCATCCCCTTTTCCAATTCCACTTGTCCCTGCTTTTTCCTAATGGGATCAAAGTTTTCTATCCTGGTGCCTTCCCAGAAGGTCCAAGCTCATTTAATTTTCTACATCTTTTTGGGCCTACGTTCCACCAGTGAAGAATTTTCATGCCTCAATTCATGTAACCTATGCCACTAATAAGATTTAAATATATCTCCAACAGTAAAGAAACAAACAAATTTCAAGAGAGTGCTCAAAATATGAAGTGGTACTGATTCAGTTTCACTGTGTTGTAGTAGAAGTAGTAGTGATAGTAGCAGCAGCAGTAAAAACAGTAGGTAGTAATTTTGTTGTCAGTTCTGTTACTGTAATAAATATTTTCCACACTTTTTTGTAGAGCTGGGCAGTTTATGGGAACAGAACCTGGCCAGAGTATCATTATTCAAATAAACTATTTTCTTGTGAGTTATCTCCACTAGCATTTAAAAACCTCACAAAATTAGGAATGGTCAGGAACAATCCCAAGAGAATAAAATCTGGCTGATGAGACAGCTGCTGTGCTCTCCCAGTTGTGATAAAGGCACAGTTCTGGAATGCCAATTCATCTACTGTGAGTCATCAAGTGCAAACAGGGTGATAATGGGGTTAGGATCAGAAAATGTTCCTTCTGAGAAGTTTTAGCTTGTACAGAGAAGGTAGACCACTACAGAATACTGTTTCTTTTTCATTAGAAAGGGAAGTCAGTTTGCTTCTCTCTGCTTAGATGACTCCTATCAAAACATGGACCATTTCCTTTGAATTTGTGCAGACTTGAAGATGGATTGAAATTAACTCATGATAGTTCTGGGACTTCAGGAAGATATGAAACCTTTCCTATAGTTGTCTGTATTTGGCAATAGCTTGCAGTCTTAAAGGATTCTTGTTAAGGGCAGATTTAAGCTCTCCTGGACTAGATGATGATCATCAGTAATTATGATGCCTTCATCTCCTAAGATTACTAGTCTTTCCCTCAGATCTATTAACTATAGTTGTGAGTATCACTTCTCTTGCATTCTCTTCCCCAACTGATGGCTAATTATTAAGATTTAGATTTAACTTTCATGACCTCATTCATAAAATTGCTTATTATATATTATAGAATATATATTTTATCCTATTCTTCACAAAATTCCTGACTTTCCACCCTTATTTCAGGTTAATTCAATGACACATCCTTCTGGCTTCTCTTTATGCACTACTTTAACTTGTGTGGTCAATGATTTTCTGGTCTCTACTAGCCACAGGTGTAAAACAAAAGTGAGCTGGAATCTAAACTGACATTGGGAAGAATGATTCCTAAACATCTTCAGCTGGAGCTAAGCATAAGTTGAGGCAAGAGATAAAGGAAAGAAAGGCATGTCCAGTATCAGCCCATGCTAGTAATCAAAATACGAAAAGCCAGAGTCAAAGTGTGTGGGGGGTGTGGGGGTTGGGAGAAGGGAGTCATGGTGGTATGGGGGTGGAGGTATTAGGATCAAGGGTGAATTGAAGTAAGAAAAATCAGGAATTGATTTTTTGAGTACTACACTCTGCATTTTTAGGTATTTTACCAAAAGTGAGTATTTGTATTATACATATGAGGAACTGAAGTTCAAAAGGGAGAAAACAGATTAGTATAGAGTAAATAGAGAGAGAAGACATCCTTCTTAGAGCAGTCATCTGAATTTTGTTTTCATTTTTTATTCTTGTTTCCATTCACATCTGGTATAGGCTGAAGAAGGTAAGACAAGAACAACACTATACTTCAGTATCAGCGGTAGCACTCAGTTCTCAGGAGAAATTTTAGATGCTCTTTAGTTGAAGAATAGAATCTCATGAAAATTCAGGGACAGAGTTGATACTCCTATTTTTAAAAAATTATTTATAGTCCTCTCTTACAGATACATACATTTTAAAGATTAAAGCACAGTGTAAAAAAAAAACTGAGACAAGTTCTTGCACATGCTTAGTGATGATTTTGGGTAAAGCAATTGACATGGAATTTTGAGCTGAGATGTAGAGGGTGATAGCAGTGAAATTGCAAAATGGAGGAAATGAAAACATTTCCTTAAGGATATCAAATGGTAGGATTCCAACTCAATCAATGCAAAAGCTACCAAACAATTGTAATTTGTCCATATGGTGTCAAAGAACTGGTTCAAGATGTTTTATACTCAACCTACCAATAAAATCCATTGTTCTGACATCAAGAATAACTGCATGATTAATATATGTGTATTTGTATTAAATTCCACTTTTGGAGTAAATTTCTCAGCTTCAATTTCAAAATATGAACAAAATGAGAGGATTCCACATGAACTTTGTGCTGTCTCCTTTGGAAAAAGAATGGATGAGTTTGCATTTATGAAGAGCTCTTACTTTGTGAACAAGAATGGTTAGCTAAGTCAGATATTACTTGTGTCTACCGAAATAGTCCTTCCTTCGAGTCCTGCTAATAGACAACTAAATTCTAATTAATAAAATTGTGATTGTCAGGACTTTTCTTTCTAACCTGGACAACAATGAGAACTGTGACCTTGGAAATCATGTGCTAAAAAGATAAAAGCTACAAGACAGAAAGAGCCAAGATTTGAATCACTACCTGGAAAAAAGCCTCTCATCAATTGAAAATTCTTGCTTGGGATTTTATGTGACTATAAAATACATTTATCATGTTTGAATCATTTATTTTTAGTGGCTATAATTATATGTTTTATGTCATAAGATAAATACAGAGATTGAATACTCAACTTCAATGTCAATAAGAAGTATAAGTCTACGAAAGGAATATCATCTAAGACACATCTAACTGGTTTTATAGCATTCTATCTTCAGTCAAATGAGTGTCCTTGACATTCATAGGAAATTATTAATTGGAGCTTTGGGACATTTATGACTGCTTTTTTCATTCTTACACTTTTAGGATACTGTCTCGATGAAAACACAGAAATAGAAAGATATGATTGAAACTCCTGCTCTCCTTAGGAAATCAGCAGCTCTTGGAAACAACAACCAGTTTGCTTGGCAGCTTTATGTTCAAGTGTGTTCTCAGCTACACGTGTTGGAGAAATACAATCCCAGTAACCCTCAGATTAATAAAACAAATGTAAATTTGTTCTGCATTTTTGTAAGACATTTCCCTTCCAATGCTTTTCTAAAGTTGAGGACTGCATCCTGGGAAGGGAATCTGAAAAGAATTCATTTTAGCTAGGTTAGAACTATCTACTAGAAATACAAAGTGAGCCACCCATTAATATAAAATTTTATAGAACAGTTAAAACTTAACTGTTTCAATTAATTTAAGAACATATCCCATTTAAAACAATGCACCCAAAGTATTAAATTATTATCCAATCAACATATTATTGAGATGTTTCATTTTTCCCAAACTATAGCTTTGAAATTCCTGTGATTTTTTTTTGCCTTACAGCATATCTTAATTCATAATAACCCCATTTTAAGTGCCTGGCAGATATTATGGCTAGTGGCTACAACACTCGATGATAGAGACCTTGACTTATGCTCTTTCCTAGGTTCCACAGTGTATTTGGTAGGGTACCATAGAGCAGAGTTTGAAACAAAGTTTAGTGGGGCATTTACAATTCTAAAAAGAATGACCGTTAATCACACATATCCTGACTAAAAAGAAAATTTCCTCTGGGGATTTAAAATTTTCTTTAGGTAGTGCATGCCTTTAAGCGCAGCCTAGAGTGCAGCTGAGGCTAGGAATGGCTTGAGACCTTCCCGAGGCAACATAGTGAGACCTACTCTCAAAAAATAGCTGGGTGTGGTGGTGTGTGCTTATAATCCTAGCTACCTGGGAAGCTGAGGCTGGGGATCGCTTGAGTCCGTGGGACCCCCAGCAACGTGAAACTGTGGTTCCACAGGCAAAATAGCGAGACCTAATCTCAATTGAATGAATGAATGAATGAATGGATGGATGGATGAATGAATGAATGAATGAGGCCATGCCTTGGACAGGGAGTGTCCACTCATCAGGGGGGCACAGTGGTGTGCATGCCAGCTGCACACCATCGGGGGTAGCCGGGTCAACCTGGAGGCCTCCATGCTACCCGGGGCTCCCACCCTTCTACCCATAGCCAGCAGGGAACAAGGGCAGAGAAGACCTTGGGGTAAGTTCCCCCAAGTCTGGAGAGCCCAGGAGGGGGAACAGATGGGGTTGTAGACCCATCTATCAGTGGATGTTGCACAGGGCAGCCATCTGCATCCCAGATCAGCCAAGGCATTTGCCCCCAGCCCCAGCCCAAGGAGGGGTTGGGATGGCATGGACATCTGGGCCCTGACCCCATGCAAGAGGTACTGGCACAGTTGAGGGTGGGGGTGTCCCCTCCATTTCATCACTCTCCACCTAATCTTCAGGAGAAACAAGAACATATATAACACAAACTCATCATAAAACAGGTGCGGGACCAGGTAAAAATCCAGCCCACAAGCCTGAGTTGGACACAGCAGATGGACAATCAAAAGAACCAATTCAGGCGAGACAAAAGAAACATCTATAGAAACATGATATGAAGCACACCTATGCGCTCGCCAGGTCTGGAAGACCCAAGACTTCATTTCGGAGATACCTTCTGTGAGAGCAAGGCACCTTTCCGCACTTTACAAGAGATGAAATGAAAGCCAAAGACTGGGGGCATCGGCCCCAAAGCAAAGCTGCAAACTGAGGCAGAGGAGATCATCTACAATGGCCAATCACAATTGCCTGTATCCACAGAGAAACTTCTTCATAGGCCATGGCAGGGAGTGAGACCCCCTAAATCTGAACCAGAGCCATAAGGTAAAGCAACAAAATAACAGAGATGAGATTGGAGTAGACAACCTCCAATGAGAAAACATGGGAAGACCACAAATAAAAATAGATGGCTGCCCAATGCAAACTTAAGGCTAGAAACCTACCATCAAGTCTTGCTTGGTTCTGAGAGCATAGTCCTTTACTCAATGAAAGAATACTGCCACAGGAAAGAAAGAGAACCAAAGTTCAGAACGTACCACACAGACTAGCACCTAACTGGACTTAACACAGACTAGCAAACAACAAAGAGTGGGGGGTGAAAAAATGGAGGAGGCTCCTGAGGGAGGGAGGTGGGGGAGATATCCCAAAAACCATTTACTGAGGTTATGATTTAAAGAATAAAAAAAGAAATTAAAAAAAATTTTCTAGATACATCATGCTCTGGGGTATAGAAGCAAGCAATAAAGATATTTGAATTAGCCCATTTTCTTCCCCATTGAGTCCTTAAGTTCTTTCTTCCTTTATATTGTCATTTGAATGGACAAAGAACTCTCTTTTTCTCACCTTTCTTTCCTTCCTCTTTCCCATTCCTTCCATTCCTCCAAAAATATGCTTAAACAACATTTGGTGCGATATCCTAGTTATACCCCCACCTATTTGCAGTGATTTTGACCAACCTCTCTGAGTCACTGTTTTCTCAAATCTATACGAGAGATAGTCTTATTATTTTGCAAGGATTTTGCGAGGAATAAAATAATATCCATGATGGGTCTATTCTTGGTCACATAGACCTTAAAAGTAACTTAAATATTTCTTTAGGAGTTTCAATTTTATTTTACAGGCAACAAGCTAAGACTTAAAATTAGTAGTGTCTTGATCAGATTTTTCATTTATAAGGTAATTAATTACTGTGAAGAAAACTGAAAACACTATTTTCTTATAACCAAGCTAAGTCCCACAGATGTTTGTTTACAATTTCTTCAAACTTTCTCCTTGTATATAACAAAGTAAATAATTGTGGTTAAACCTCAAACTGAGGGTTTTTGTATACCCTGGGGTATCTTTGAACAGATTTAATATCCCTTTTGACATTTCTAAATCTTTCATTTAGGAATATGAACTTTTCTTAGGATAATGCAGATATTTCTGACAAGTCAGAAAATAACTTTATAATTTCCTCTAATGTTGCTTTATCTTCAGTGGGTCTCAATATATCCTCCTGGATTTCTTCAATGAGAAGAATTATGACTCTAGACCAGCTGGTTCTAGACCAGATGGTTCTAGTCAACTTATCCTTTCAGTACTATAGTCTTATTTAAAAAAAAACGGATTGTAATCTGGGCCAACATACACAGGTAGGGTAGCAAGAATCTACCCTTTGATGTCCTGAAAAGACTTTACCTTCTATGTCTTCTCAGATTCCTATTTCTAGGCACAGAGCACAACTCCTAGCATGCCATGAGCTGGAATCCTGAATGAATTGGGGCTGCTGGGATTTAAGAGTAGGGCTGAGTGACCATGTTGTACTTAAAACACTGAACACATATATGCCTGCTCCTTTTCTTCAGTTTGAGTGCTCTGGCAAGCAGGATGACACAGCTCTCTTCAGAGACTTGGCAGCTGCTATCTTGACCCTCTTGTGGATTCAATAAGTGTGGTACATTATGAACTTTGATTCTTTCCTTCTCTCCAACCCTCTGGACCCTGCCCAAGCTCTTGCTTGTATTCCCTGTCAAGAGGTGCCTTGGTTGCTGTCTCTTGGCAGCTTTGCTTCTGGGTGTTGGCCACCCAGCTCTGGATTCTGGCTCTTTGACTGGGTATCTGCCTATGGGGGGATAGGTGATTTTGGAATTTTATAGATGGTTCATATTTTGAAACTTCTCTCCCTGACTTTCCTTCTCCCTCTCTCTTCCCTTTGAACCTCTTACCATTAAAAATCTTTGAGTGCTAGAGTTTAATTACTTTGCTTCTATGCACACAAGTGGCACATACCCTAGAATGGACAACATGGATTTTTCCCTTTAACAGTTTGGGGCTCCTGAGAATTCTTTGGGTTTCACCTGTTATCAATCTGCATGTGTAGCAGTGGAGATTAAGTATGCAGATAAATGAAATTGATAGCTGAAGTTAAGAAATAAACAGATTCATTTGTACAGCTATCATTCCAGGAAAACCCTAGTTGAAACTTTTTTGCTTGTACTTCAGAAAAAAAAAAACAAAACAGGTATATCGCTTCATTTGGCAGGGCTTATTATGTGATAGATCTTAATCTCAGAGTTTACTGAGCTCCAGTGGCAAATGTTATAAAATACTGAAGAGATCTGACACTCTGAATCTATTCTATACTGTTTGTCTGCAGCAAGGGCCATCCCATGCACGAAACAATTAAACAATCAACTAAATTTATTGACCCTTAAAGGTCTAGGATGCACTGAATTGGGAACAGAATGAGATAACCTTTTTTATTTGACTATAGATTAGTTGGAGAGATAGTCTTTTGCTTAATTTACAGACTCCAGTACTTATTGCACAATAGTGTATATATATATATAATTTATAATTTTTGTACTTAAATCAATGATCCTAGAATACATTATTCAGATCTGAAATCTCTGCCCCATAGGAAATCAGTGAACCCCAGACAAAGATGTATGAGAACCAAGACACCAAGATTGCTAAGAGTTTAACTATAAATATTTAAATTAGAAAAGTAGAAGTGTTAAGAATTATTTTAACTGGAGGGGTTACTACTAAATGACTTCAATAATAATAATAATAATAATAATAATAATAAAGTACCTTGCTATGAATGCTTTCCTATGAGAGAATATTTGAATCATCTGAACTTTTACATAGTAAACTTCAGCAGAATCTGAGAGTTGGCAAGGCTTGAGAAGCTACAGTTCTCCATAAAATTCCACCACTTGTTTTATAATAGTAAAAGCTTTTCCTTTCAAAAGTAAAAAGATTAAAAGAGTAAAGGATATTACACATATGTGCATACACACAAATATAATTTTTAAAACCTTAGCACCCAAAATGAAGAAACTCAGAAAATAAAAAACTCACATTGTTACTATTTACTCCTGAAAAGTAATTTAAAATTGTTCCAAAGACAGAAATTTTCTTTTATGAAAAGATAATTTACAGAAAATAATAATTTTGTTTGCCAATATTGTATACAAGGATGCTTTCTTATGGCCAGTAGATATTTATGAAATGTCTTAAAGTACTTTATGGAAATAGTATTTTGAAGCAGTCAATAGGCTGTCTTGACACCCAATATTTTTTCCCAATGTGGGCATGATGTATATTCATGCAAATTAACTCTAGATCCATTTACTAGAGTTTTAAAGATGAAATCTTTCTAACATTTTATGTTCTAGGAGGACTAGACTTAGTTTTGGTTCCATCCATACAAGATGGAGGAGGATTTGAAGTTTGGACTACAGATTCAATGTAAAGAACTATTACTGACATCATCTCCAAATGCTTTATGGAGATTTTTCAGAAGCAAAACTAAGAAACAAAGCATTTCTTAGCCTTTGTTCATGCCCAAATTGAAATTTAACCAAATTCCACTAAGGCTCTTGGACTTGCTTTTCTGTCTTCTTAAATTACATAGACATCAACATACATGCATGCACACAACTTACACTCACACAGAGCCTGGCAGAGCAGTGAGTAGTGCCTGGCTTCTGAAAGGCATTCATTTAGAAACAGGCCAAGCAAACCCAGCTTGAGAAACAACGTATAGAGAAGTTAACTGTGTTAGCCAGCTAGCCCACTGGGTATGTATCCATTGCTCTGGAGGAGGTCCAGCCAAAAGAGAGGGATGCCACAGATGGAACTCTTTTTTTTTTTTTTTTTTTGCAAGATCATCACTCTCAATGCTGCAAAAGAATGGTTTGAAAGTGAGCTGCCCATCTGTTACTCACCTCCTGTCAGCTGTCACCCAGCTCATGGAATGGAAAGAACACAAGGCATTGGGTCTAAATTGGCCAAGGGATAGGAAACATGGAACGATCATAAATGGAAAGTATTCAGGTTCAAAACAAGTTTGTAGGGAGAACCATAGGGATCTGTGTGAGGCAGCCTAGAAATGTTTACATAAAAAGGAGCAGAGCAGGGGATAAAGAAGCCAAATAAATTTCAGCTCATGGATGCTCTCAAATTTGAAGGATTTCAGCAATTAAATGTTTAGCAAGTGTCTGAGGACCAGGGGTATGAAGTTTTATAGTTTCAGTCAGAAGAAAGATATAAAGCACATCTAAACAGGAGATTGGAAAGGCTAAAAGAAGTGACCAGGCTGATAAAAAAAGGAAAAACAACTTTGAAGTCACTTTTAAAAGAAACAAAACAAAGGTTAACAACAACAATAATCCTTTAAATTAGGTAATGCTACCATTATGCTACATTGCTTTTATAGTATCCCTGAAATCTTTCCTTCCTTGAATTTTCACCCAAACCAAATACCAAATATATATATATACCAAATATATATATATAATATATTATATAAATTTGAGAAAAATATGGGAGTAAAAAAATGTTTGGGGGATGCTTTAGAAAGTGAACAAAAGAACAGAAAACTCTTCTAATGAGCTGCTCTAAAGAAATGTTAGCTATTTTGGTTATTTTAATAACTGTTGTTTTTTTAAAGTTCTGGTCTAGAATAATTACTATAATGGGTTACATTTGAATCCTTGCTATAATTTTAAACTAAATGAAGAAGTGTGTACTATTTTGGTCCTATTTCTCAAGGACCAAAGTTCTAGAATCACAGAATGAAAAAGAAGTTGGAACTTGAACCCAGATCTATGTCATACCAAAGTGCATACAATTAACAATGAGAATAAATTGTCAGTCAATGTCTCTTAGTATCATTTGAACTTTTCTTGTGTACCTTGGTCAGACTTAAAATTTTGGAGGCACAATGAAAAAAGTTTTGCTGAAATTGGAAAACGACCTTCCTATTTGAGACAACAAATTTTCAAGGCTCTGGCCCCTACAAGTGATGTGCATTAATGAGCAATGAGTTGGGACACCATGTCAGTCAAGGAAAAACTATTTTCTGGCCTAATGCTCTATGTTGCTCTTTAACAACACTGTAATCTTCGCTTGAGAGACTGATAAAGCATGGCCTGCACAGTAGGAATACAATACACATTTTGTGTTCAGTAGATATTTTGGAACTGAAATGAATATCTTCCACCAAATATTGGCTCAAGTGTCATCTGACCTCCATGACCCTCTCCACTTTAGTCATAGCAGTCATGCATGTCTCAAGTCATTCTAGGCTCTTTTCCATTTGGCCTTTTGCTAACTCTATCTCTTCGCATAAAGATTAAGGATTACATGAGAGTCATAATTAAAATAAAAATTATTTTTAATTTTATGAAGTTATATTCATAAAGATAAATTTGTGAAGGACATACATTTGTATGAAGATAATAAGCATTATTATAGTATATTTGTCATATTCTTGGCAATAATGCTTACAAGTCTATATTTAACATATTTTGAGGTCATACAGTAGGCCAAACAACCTTTAATTTAATCTCACAATTTTCATAGTTTATATTAATTTTGCTCTGCTTTTACCAAGGAGGAATCTAAGGAGTAGAAAAATTATGTATATTGACCTAACACTTGGATTGAGAAGCTGCCTAATGTGGCATTCAAACTCATCTGACACTGAAGTCCATCATCATCTGACTCTGAACTGCCTTGTTAGAATCTCTCTGCTTTTGTTTCCTATTCATGCTGCACACATTATTATAAATCTAGTGACTTAAAACACTAACTGATTACCTTATCACTCTTCTTCCTTTACATTGTTACCAAGGTCTAGGTCCCCTGTCAATAAAACTGTTATAGTCAGTATTAACATTATTTAATGATGTTTTCAATTCTCTTTGACACATGGGAAGATTATAGTTTCCAGAGCCTTGAAGGTAGATGTGACTAAGTTACTGGTGTGGGTCAATGAAACCCACTGATACCAGCGCAGGTAGAGATGCAAAAGGATTGGAAGTGACATGTGTCACATCTGGGTGGACGACTTGAAGAGCCAACATGTGACTTTCCACTCCCCTGGTCACTGCCACAATGACTGTAAATGCTTCATATTATGAAGGTTCCATTAGCCTGTGCCCTGGGGTATTTATAAGTGGAGAGGAGCCCCCCGGTGATCTGTGGTGGTCAAAAAGTGTAAGTTGAGGAACAAGCCACTGTTGTTAAAAAAAAAAAAAAACAGACATATGGGGGTTATATTACAGCTAACCTAACCTCTCCTGATGGACATGAAAAATGAGCTGTTTACTAGACATGATCATTATTGCAACGGTGTAGTGAAAAAATGTTTAAGGGCATCTAGTTCTCATCTCATTAGTAGCAATAGTTTTTTTTATTAACTTTTCCCTAGGGCCAAAGCACACTGTATTAAATGAAAACAAGAACTCTTCTGGAAAGCTGGAAATATAATGTAAACAAGGATAGACACGTGCTTTACAATTTGTAACTCATTTTGCAAAAACTAACTTTAATACTATTTTTAACCACAAGTATAGTCCTGAATATGTTTTCCCATTTTGTAAGTTCATAATATTTATCTATATTCCCAATGAAGTGCATTTACTTAGACTATATGTGGACAATTCAAAAGATTGAGACAGTGCCAAAATAAATACACATGAGGAAGACTGAAAGTCACTGGATGGATACAAAATTTGAAATGGGCAGTTGTTATTCATTTTATTATTAACAATTTCAAGAAATGGTACAGAGACAAGATTGATTTCCTTTACCCCAAAAATACATTTGTTGTAGACAGCGCAGGCTTAGTGGTTTGCTACCATCAACTGACTCTCACTTCTTCCTCTCAGTTCTTATTGACACTAGAACAGGCAGAGGCACACAAATTCTGCAATTGTTTTATTATTTTGTAGTCTTTTGTAAGTAAAATCTTTCATAAGGAATAAACCTGAAGTACACATAAGCTTTGCAACAAATTGTTATCTGGAATATAACCTATTAAAATTTCCTAACACCTATGCCAAAATCAAGAAATGACAAACATGTTTTCTAAATTAAAGTATACAAAAGATTACAAATAGATATTCAATTGCTAAGTCTATAAAAGAAAATAAGTGACAATATAAATTCTTCTTTTATGCAGAAAGGGGAGGGTATTATCTGATTTGGTCAGACAGAATAGCCATATCAGAAAAATTAGTAGCACTTGCATGAGAATAAAAACTTGGAATTAATCTCTGGCAGCAGAAACTGGGACTTGACCTTCTAGTTCTAATGCATATTACTACTACCAAACAGGGAATAAGCAGGCTTTTCTTCTATGGATTGCCCTGACTGGTCTTTTAGTCTGACTGGTCTTTTGGTCATCCTGTTCAGTAAGTCTCCTGTATAAGGAGTCCACAGAGCTTCAGGGATTCTGCAAATTTCTATTTCAGGTGCAGGGAACCCTTTTCTTGAGGGCACAAACCACAGACCAAAACAAGAAACAGCCACATTCCAGATACTGCTCATATTCCAATACTGCAAAACTTAAGATGGTGCTCTTCCTTAGATCTTATCACAATCATTCATTCTGTAGGAAAAGTCCCCTCTCTGTTTTCTCACGACTCTCTTTACAAAGACAGCTTCCAATGGCACCATTACTTTCTTCTTTGCCTGACCCAAGTTGTTCTTTCCTTAATTTTTTGATTCTTTCAGGAAAAGAAATTATGCAGTTATACTACCTTCTTTTCTTGGGAAGGAATAACGATACTCAAAAATATATTTACTTTTTCTAAAGTATTCAATTCAGCATCTTCCAGTTATAATGCATGCCTTCTCTGGAGACTAGTGTAGTGTATTTTATTGGTGTTTGTGAAAGGAAGTGGAAGTCTTTACATTAGTAAGATAGTAGGGGAACAAAATCTGCTACCCCAAAGTATGGTATGTCCTTTTGGTAAAATGTTGATTATCTGGGAAGGAATGTAGGGCGGGTGGAGGTTGCTTTTGAAAAAGATATTTATAGGTCAACTTTTCTTTGCAAGAATTTCTCCTTCATTGTACCAGGAAGATCTAATTACCTTATGTCTTTTCAGTGGAGAAGACAGAACTTAAATCTGCACGCTTTGGTTTACCTTCTCTTTCTTGGTAACCTCTTTAAGTAACCATCCCCTTTCTTCTCCACAAACTCTTGTCTTAGCAAATCTACTTAAGATGATGTCAGGAGTCATGTGTCAGTTACTCAGTTATGCTGAGTTTCTCCTGCATATATAAAAGGTATGAATTTTAAAGTTAGACTTCTTTTTGGTTTTTTTCTCATACCAGTCTGTGTCATACTGGTTTGTTAATAGCCAGCCTAAATGAAAAAAGAGGGCTGCAAAATGATTTGGCCTTTTTATCCAAACATATTCTTATACTATGACAAAATAAAGAGTTAGAATTTAGTTTCAAAGTACTCCTAAACCTCCAGTAGGTAAATTTGTCCTAGAAAAATAGTCTGTATCTTGATTTCTATTACATTTAGAGAATTCTCACATGCAAATTCTAAGTGAGATGACAAAATGAAAAGAACAAACAAACCAAAAAACAAACAAACAAAAAAGTGAATTACTCCTAAGCTCTCAAATAGAGAAAATATCATCAGAGAAAGTAATCAACCCAACTCCTTCAAGGAACCAATTTCTGGAGTAGAACTAGCAAGACCCTTGTCAGCACTAGGCAGGATTTGTGAATTTTTATTGTTTCTCTTTCTCACATGTGATTGCTGACTCGAGGTGAAGTAAGTCCTTCACGGGGTGGAGTAAGAAGCCTAAGGACTTATTTCTTTACAATTTTGTCTTTCATTTACTTTTTGTAGTTCTGCAGCCAGCTCAGAGGACTCTAGGGACCTTGAAACTAAAGCACAAGATTCTGACACACTACAAATAAAGTCAAATGTACTGAGTAATCTCTTCTCAGTACAGCTGAGAGGGCATGGGCCAAGCCTGGAAGTCATTATATGAAAAAAAATCAGACCAAAAATTAAGATGAAAATATTGGCAGTGGGTAAAATAACAATGAAAAATAAAATCCCAGCAATTCATTCCTTTAATCTCTCATGCCTTTTCAGACCTTGCAAGAATGCCCTCCTCTATGCAGATTATATAGACCTTGGGTGCTTGTTAAATACATAATGTATCCTTAGCCCTGACACTTCTTTGGGACATCAACTAGTTCCTTATGATCCCTTAGCGAATATACCAGTCTATACGAAGTACGCCACAGTCGCAGGAATCAGATCCACTGATGTCCCACAAAAAAATCTCAGTAAAGGGCTGGATACTTAAAATACATAAAAATCAAGCAAAAGAGTGATTTATAAGCCCTGTGTACCTGTAGATAACCATGAGAGAGAATTTCAATGAAAAAGGAAACATTGGTTAAGTTGTCTCAAAAAAGTTAGTGAAGGTTGAGCAAGGATAAAGGGAGTTTTCCCTATTAGGACATGGAGGGGAAAAGGGAAATTCCCTAAAGAAGAAAAAAAAATGGAACAAGGCCATCAAGCTTAGAGACAGACCTTAAAAGACTGGCTGATGTGAGCTGACCCTGAAGCAGAGACTAAAGAAAATGCCACAGTCTATTCCCAGAAGTCAGCTAGTGCCTAAAGCTTAACACTAGGGTTATTAGACCATGACTGAAGAGTCTCTAGTTGAGCTTCTTTCCTCAAAGGTCTACTACCACCCAGTAGGCCAGGAGTTTTTGAGTTCAACTGAACAAGACAACACTATAGGGCCGGGCATGGTGGCTTGTGCCTGTAAGCTTCAGCCTATGAAGCAACC
>PVHY01011167.1:0-48992 GCA_004024945.1 Uropsilus gracilis | reverse complement strand
GGTTACAATATGAAGCAAAATTGACAAGATCTCTTCTTTGTAGGATCTTACATACTAGATACAATAAACAAATTTCAACACATTTTAATTTTAGATAATGTAATACCTGCAATAAAGGATGAAACAAAGATGAGAAACAAAAGGGTTGATGGGTTGCTCTGAGAAACAATGATGAGGGAAAAGGACCTGTCTTAGGTTTCTGGGTTCTGATTAACGTCGTACTCCTTCATCACACTTTCAGGCCTGAATCCCAAGTGTTCTCTTGCTTTACAGGAATATTTAATTCATTGGAAGTTGTTATTGTTTGATGTTATGTTTTCTTTTTCTGACAAATGTTAAAAGGCTCACCATCTACTTATATAAGTCATAGAAGACTTTAAAAAATGGTTTACTTATGATAAAATATATGACAATTGGAAATATGATTAAATTGAGAAATTATATCCACTCTTTTTAAGAACACAGCTGTTGTAGACAATGCAATATCTGTATTTACTTTAGAGCCACTATTGCAGTAATTTTTTATAGAGCATATAATTGTAATGTAGTAAAATGCTGCTATGAAAATTGGGATGCTGAAAAATCTTACCAGCAAGTCTTTTGGATTTATCAAATTGCTTTCTATGTTTAATAAAGCACAGTTGTGGTAAAAATGGCACAATTAGTGTTGTAATAGGCCAGCAGAGTATAAGCTTCTTCATGGATCTCACACTATGATGTCTGTTTTAAAAGAAAGGACCATTGGTGCTATTTGTTATCCTTATTTGATGATTGAAATGCTTTAAAAAATTCTCATAGCTTTAGTAGCTGTGTTTCTTAGCATTGATAAGTTAGTGTGTTATGCATATGCATGATAGGGAATGTAAATGTGCATGTTCTCTGTTTATTTTTAAAGTATAAATTGGCATGGCTTTTTGCTTTATTGCCTGAATTTAAATGACTCAATTTTTGCATCAATTATATTTTTATATATGAGAATATCAAAGGAAATATGTGTCTTATTTGTCTGTGTACTTATATTTTTATCTGCTATGCCAGGAACTGGGAAATATTTTTATTTTGCAGAAACATAATTCTTGGCACATTAAAAGGAACATGAAATATTTTAAAAATGATTAGAAATTTATATGAATTCTCCCTGCACAACTTGAAGAATTTTTGTGTGTTATTCCATCAGATTGCTTTATTGTCTTCTTTGACTTAAAAGTATGCCTTAACTCCCATCAGTTGACCTATAATAACCTTCACCTGTTTCTAAAGCATTTTACAAAATAAATGTGAAGATTAGTAATGACACAGCACATTTTGAACAGTTTTTTCTTTTAACAAAGATTTGTGTGTTTGTGTGTGTGCCTCTGTGTGTGTGCCACTGTGTGTGTATATTTGTGGCTAAATAATTTAGTGTTTCCCCTTTATCTGTGGGAAATATGTCATAGGATACAGGTAGTTATTTCCTGTAGTATGTAGTATATAGTAACTATAGCTTAAGGTTTATATCATATAGTAGGTACTGTTTTGTAACTTCATTTCGATTTCCAACTGGAAAATTCTTAATTACTTTATTTTTCAAAACACATAACTTCATAAACAGTTGGGTATGTATTATAGTTCATTTAAGATTTTATTTTTCATTTTTGCTATGATAATATTGTGATGTACGTTTTTACCATGACTAATTCTTTAGAGTGTAATTTTAGAGTATCAATTACTGGTACATAGATTATAAACTTAAAGTAATAATGAGTTCTTTCTGTCACATTCTGTTATTTAAAAATGATAATTTTACTGAATTCCATAGGGTAGTTATTTATCTAGAAAATTTGGAAAGCAGAAAAATAAAAAACAAAGAAAATTGGAAAGAAATTACTTATAATCCTTGTACCTTGTGACTTCATTTCAGGTATTGATTTACATAACTTTAGTTTTTTAATTTTCATTACACATTTTACAAAGAAGAATCATTTTTTCTAAACTACTTCCCCACCCCCGCGTAATAGTTTATCATTAATATAGCCTTTCTCTGCCATTAAACAGTCTTCTACAATATAATTTTATAGCCTATTATTAAGACAACACATCTATACAATGCATTTAATTAATCCCCTTTTGGTGGACCTTAAGTTTGTTTCTGTTGCTTTGTTGTTATGAACAGTTTTATAGTAAAAATCCTTGTTTTAGCCCATTTGTATGTCTGCTGTGATTTTATTAAGATAAATTCCTAGAAAGAGAATTGCTCATTCAAGATATGTGAATAACTTTTAAGACAGTATCTTTCACATTGCCTTCTGGCAGATTGTACCAAGTGATATTCAGACTAGAAAGAGGAATAAGTGTGAAAGGAGGTCATGAAAATTTTTCAGGTTATTCACCTTAAAATTAACAAACTCATTTTGTAGAACATTCATATGTGTTTACTGTCTTCTTTTTCTGTTTGCTCTTTTTTGAGAGGAGTAGGCTGCCTGTTTTTAGTCATCATGAGGCTAACCATAGAGTGCTTAGTGGTTAGGTGATTTTATTAAGTGCTCACACAAAGTGAGAGACAAGGCTCTTAGCAGTTGCTGGATTTTCTGATCATCACTGTAATTAATTCACCTGCATCTTGGGTTTACCTTCAGTTACATTTTATTATGATTACTAGTTATTTTTTGTTACTACTTGATGCAAGAAAAAGTTTATGTTTCTCTTCCAGTGTCCTCAGCAGTTGCCCAGAGAGCGTGGTCCTGGGACCAGTACTTGCGAGAACAGAAAGCTGTTGCTGCACCGGTTGAGCTGTTTTCCAAGGTGACTCTTTGAGGGTTTTACATTTTTGCAAGGAAACAACACTTGGATTTCATTAAAATGGAACAAGTTGCCAAGATAGTACAACAGCTTGTTTGATTCTGTAGACTTTACTAGAACTGACTTAACACAACTGATCAAAGCCATGGTGTCTCCAGTTGTAAGCTCTGGAGCTAGACTGCCTGGGTGTGAAACTCAGGGTAGCCTTCTGGCAGTTCCATGACCTGCTCCTATTATTTAATGTCCGTGCCTCCGTTTCCTTATCTAAGCATAGGGAAATTACCACTCCTTGGGTTTTCAAAGGATTAAATTCATTGCATGTGTAAAGGCAACATGCACATAATCAGCATTCAGTCAGCATCAGTCTTACTAGCTGATATGACTCCCATATCTTTATCAAGGGTCTGATCAGAAGGCACTATTTTAATGTTCGAGGAGATGGTGAAACCTGAGTCTTCTTTTACTGAACAGAGTAACTGTGTGAACTTGCTATCCCAAGAAACTGCTGGCACCAAAGCCTTGCAGCCTCAGAGGACCATCTTTACCCAAGGTACCAAATTTTTTGGTGCCCTTTTTATTCAGTCTTTGCTTTCAATATAGCTGGAATGATGTATAAAAAATTGCATCAGATTTGCATTTTTCCTTTGCATTTTAACCAACAGCAAGAAACTATAGCTTATTACTTTACTTTTCATGATATGTATTGCTTTATATCTAGTACTTTTTATTATACAACAGTCTGCAATTATAATCCTAGACAAAAGAGAATAGAGAAGAAAAATATAACCAAGAGGTCAGAAAGAAAACCGAGTGCCAGCCCCTTCTCTTTAAGAAACATTAAAGTATAATGTTTCACTATCAAAACAACATAAAAGTCATACTGTGGAAAATGAAACCAGCTAATACAGCAGTTCTTAACCTAGCCTTCAGGTCAGCTACTTTTATGGAGCTTTGAAAAGAAAACATATATGGGTATTCCTGGGATCTACTTCATGAGATCCCATTGTGTGGGTTGCTGGAAATCTGTAGCTTGAAAGCTTTTTATGAACTTCTGTGCACAGGGCAGAGGTCTCTATGGGAGAAGGCTTTGAGAGCTTTGGTGCTGCAGCTTAGGGTGCAGATCCCTGCTACCCCACGTTTCTGTTACCTGATGAGTCTTAGGGCATTTGTTTCACCAAAAGTATGTCAATTCTGAAAGGAACTTCCTTTTCTTTCATGTTTCCTTGCAGTGGCTACTCTTGAATATACTCATATGATCAGTTGATGTTGAGTTTCAGGATACTTCTGAGCCAAGGACATTTATTACCTCAGACACATCCTTGACCCTTCTCCCTGTGCCTACCTGTGCCCTCACTGCCATTGTCACTGTCAGTCAGGAGGATGGATTGGTATAGGCAAAGAGCCAAAGAAGACCTGTTAGGTGTCAGTACTCCCAGGAATAGATGTCACCCAGCCAGGGTCCAGGATGCAAGATTCACTTCAAGGATACAGACCAGTTTTTGACAGGATGTCTGGGTGAGATAACAATTCTGGAACTCAGGATGGCAAGAAACCACACAGATGTCAAAACAGTCAGTGTCTGAAGTTAGAGCCCACATGTAACAAAACACCTTGAATGATGGTGTCTTAGGAATCACACTTGCACTGACCTTGGCTCAGGTTTCTTCTTTTACCTTCACCCAGATATGAATAGATATTTGAGTGTTGGGGGTGAGTGTATTGTGATTTCCAAGCAAAAAAAAAAAAAAGGTTTGTTTGTTAGCAACAAAGTTCTAGATTCTGTCACCTCTTTCCCTCTCCCCTCATTTCAGTCAGTGCATTAACAGTGTTTCTCTGAGGTTTTTTGTTTCCTATTAAGATTTTTTATGGTGCATCAAATCTTGCAGAAACTAGCAGACTTTGTCCCCACATTTTTCTGTCATGATCTAATGTTTACTGAAGAACCATCAGTGGAATTTCTATTCCTGAAATAAACCCTTCCAGGCAGTATTGGGTACTGCATAGTAATAGATTGCAAAATTTCTTCCTTGACTATATAGAAATCTGACAAAGTCCTGACAAAGAATATTACAGAGGTTCTAGCAAGTACTTCATAAGATGACAGTCTCAATGTTAGTGAAGACGGGGGGGTGTTCTCTTAGGGTTAAGGGAGAGAGACTGCAAGACTCCGTTGAACACAGGTGAGCAGGGAATACAGTCTTTTTTGATTCCTTGGACAATAATATAATTATAAGACCCATATAAGACCTGACTTGAAGCATGAAGGAATTCTAGTTTCTTAAAATCTTTCCATCTAATGTGGATATAAGATATGCTTATAAAACATGTTAATAGTATTAAAGGGTGATAATTATCAGTGGAATGTGTAAGTAATACATTTTTCTAGTTTTCATGCTGGATCACTTCAGCTGACCCTGAGTGGGGAGAAAAATGAAGTCTACCAATATTAATTTTTATTTGTCCTGATGACTGAAGAAGATACTTGTGTTCAAGATACAGCATTATTCTAATACTATGTTTATTTTCTGTAAGTCATGACTTATAGTTGCAGTGACTAAAAAAGACAGTTCATGCCTGCCTTCCAAGAAAGACCAGCAGAGTCAACTAAATTATGTATTGACATTGTGCAAGAGAAAATTATTTTTTTATTATTTAAATATAATAATAATGGTGTTCAGGTTAAATGAGCAGAGATGGGACTTTTCAACTTTTGACTTTTGACATGGAATTTTTGGAAATCAACTCTAAAATAGTTTTCATAACCTAATGAAAAACTGTTCAAAAGAGATTTAAATGCTACTTAGTTGTTATAATTCCCATCATAATTTTTAAGTTTTAGAAGATGTACTAATGACATGCAGTACAATCAATTCCGTCATGTAAATTATATACATGTTATACCAAGAAACGATGTGTGTATTGTTTAATGAACTAATTAAGTAGAAGTAATTTTTTTGTTGGGTTAGCACTGGTTTACATCTGTTTGTATTTTAGAGGTTTAGACTCTTTTCCTCCAGTATGTACATCCATCCCCCCCATCACTTGTGCTCCTTTTCTTCATTCTCCTTGCCCTGCCCCGTCCTGCTCTGGTAGTTCCAATTCTGTGATCAGCTTTCTGGGGTTTGTTGGCTTTATTTCTTGCCATGTTTGACATCTCTGTATTTTACATAACTATGGAAACAATGTAAGTGCCAAATATAGATAGTCAGTAAGTAGTGATATGTATACATAATAGAATATTACTCAACTATCAAAAAAACCTAATTTGCTTTTGCAACCGGATGGAACTAGAGGGGGTAGTGAGAGGCAAAATAAGTCTGAGGAAGAAAGATAAATATCGGATGGTGTAATTCATATGTGGAAAATAATATGTTCATTTTATTTATACATAGATTGTTACATATTGATAGGTCTATTTTAAATTTCTTTTTATAAAAGACAAAGTCAAGTGTTTAATATTTTACAAATTATTTTACCATCTGGGGTAATGAGTATACAAGGATACAAACACCTCCTGTCAAGATAAGAAATTTTAAAACATTTCACTGCTGGTGAAATGTTACTATCTTGATTTGCATTGAAATCAGAATAGTCATACTTTTGTTTTGAGATTAGTACTCAAAATGTCACAAATGTTTCTTTTTTGCTAATACCAGAATTTCTGGTCTTAGGTTCACCTTTTGCCAATAATAAACAAGTTTTGAAAGTTAGCTAATTCCAATTTTTTTTAACAAATTAGCAGGTAGCAGGCTGGTCTGGAAATGTACCCTCCTGCTCACCAGCAGAGAAGAGAGAGGCACGTTGCTTGAGTCAAGTATTGAAGAGGCAGGGGGGGCTGTCAAGAGTAGTTAGTTCTCTAGCTAGACTGTGCAGCATGAGCGTCTGGTGGTCAGCTAGTTTATGTTATTTTTGTAAGGTTTGTCCTTTGCTTTGAAGTTTCTTCTCAGCAACATCCTTTGTACTTGGAATACCGGGGGGAAAGCAGTACATCAATTAAACAATTAAGCTTTGTTAAGGGAAAAGAATATGTCTCTCCAAGGCAGGGAGGGTATTAATTCATTGCTGTATCATGACTTTTTCCACTGATACATGGGATGTTTAGCCCTGTTCTCCTAAAGCATCCCTTTCACCAGTACTTATCACATCAGATCTGTGTCTACCTAACATCAGGCCTACTGTCTGGCCCCATGTGGAAGCACATCAACACAATGCTGCTTCCATGCGTGTCTTATTGGACCATACACAGACAGGCTTATCACTACCTTCACTTTGCTAGTTAGTTCTTATAAAGTTATAAGGCCTTTGTTTCCTCTCTTGCTACCATGTCCTCTGCTAAGAACCACTTCTTCGATGGGCTGTCCCAGCCTACCCTCCCCACATGGAAGCTTAGGCAGCCACCATCTTCTCAGCTCACAAAGGTGGAAGTGAGAGTGGGAAGACAATACAGATATACCATATACTGCTCCCAGTACTTGGCTCTGAGCAGAGGAACTCTCTGTTTGAGTTGTCCCAGTGTTTGGGGGAAGTCATCTGCAGCATCGTCTACCTCCAACCTGGGGAGCACAGCCTACCTTGACTTTAAAGTGACCTTTCTGGGGACAGTGACTCCACCAGACCTCATGTTTCTGTCATTCTTAGCTACTGACCCTGAAAGCTCTGTCTTTCATATCCAGCCCTTTGGGGAGATGGGATGTATGTAGTTAGTTAAACCCCTCAGGAGCAAAGCAGGAACATTTGCACATCTTGGAAGTAACTTGGTATTTCCAAGTTATCAGGAGAAAGTTAAAACTCTTGGACTTTTTACATATCTTTTATAGTTTAGTATTACAGCTTTATTGTGAATTTCATATAGCCAAAGGGAAGTGTTGATTTCCTTATATGCTGTAATGAATCTCCACAAACATCATGGCTTAAAGTACATCATATCATCTTCTGTTTCCATCATCACATCACATCAGAACCCTTTATCAGGACCCTTATGATGACATTAGGTCCACTGGATAGTCCAGGTTAACTTCACCATCTTGGATTTCCTCACCTAATCATGCCTGCAGAATTCTTTGTGAATATAAGACCCCATACTCACAAATTCAGAAATTAGGACTTAGACATGTTTGGCAGTCACTGTTTTGCTGACCTCAAATACCGTAGTATTTCCTTGCTTGTGCAACTTTGCCCTGTCCCTGCCCTGTGTGGCTTTTCTGGACTGATTTCCTCCAGGGTTTGAACATCACCTTTGCAAATTTTGCTTGTGGTAAAACAATGATGCATTGTCATCAGTAGTTCAGGATATTAACCCCTTTTTCTCCACCAGTTTGCATACTTGTTCCCCACAGTCTCTGTTTCTCAAGAGTGTACTGTCCCCACTACCACCTCCATTTCTGTTTCTACTCTTCTTACCTCATTAGATAGTGTATGTGTGTGTTTCTGCACACTGCTATCCCTTTTATACCACTTCCTTCCTGCCCTGCCTCTGCCTTACTTGTTCTAATCCTTGGACATTCCTTTGCCCATGGGACAGACCATGGAACTCCTTATGTGCCTTCAACCTGGGGAACTGAACCTCCTTTTCTACTCATTTCATCAGCTTCATAATCACACTTGCAGGAGTAAGAATTAGATCTCCTTGCAAGTGTTGAACTCTAGGTCTTATGTCTGATCTTCATATCTTTCTCATATTTTCATGGTACCAGTTTTTCTTTTAATTAAAGCTTGTTAACTAATTCCTCCACACCTTCCCTGAGCCAGAAAGACCCCTGGTTGCATCGGTGCAGCTGTTCTTTTGCATGGATCTTCAACTTCCTTGGGACAACTCTGTTATTCTTTTCCTTTATCTGTATACCCAAATCCTAACTCTGGCTGAATTTAATTTTATACAAACTGCCAAGCACTCCTGGAGAAGGATCACAGAGCCCCATGGATTGTTGGCACTACGAGCTGATGCCATCCCTGTAGTTGTCAGTATGAGCAATCCCTGTTTCCCAAGAAGGCAGTTTTCTGCAGTGTCTTCCCTCACCCTCAGCAGAAGGCAGTCACGGTATAATGTATGTGATAAGACCTTTAGCTTCATCCTGTAAACCTTCAGTCATCACAGCTACCCTGCCCTCTTCTCCCTGATGTAGTAAGAGAAGGATGCGTCTCCCTCATCCTTCCTCCTCTGGAGCTCTCGACTCCTGTTTTTCCAGCCGTCTAAGTTTGTTTGTTACCTTGTACCCTGCTTGTAAATTAACCAGTTACTGAACTTCCCTTTGATTGCAAATTAAGCCAGCTTATTAAAGCAGTTTTATCTTTAAGAAAAAAAAAAAAACAACACTGCTGTTGAGTCTACATTTTCCGTGTAACATCTGTCCAGTGTAACTTCTCAAAATTTTAGAGTTTAATTTCTTGCTTGCTTACTTGCTTCTAACCCTTTCCTCCTCTATCCTTTGCATTTTGGCCTTAACTCCCGCCACTGCATGAAATTGCTCTTGTGGATGTGAAGAGGTTTATGTACATATACCTCAGCAATGCACTTCTCTCACACCTAGTTTATTTCCCGAAAATGGCAGATTATATCACTCACTTCTTAGACCTATTGAAGAATGACGTATTGGTATAAAATGTTTAGCATAATACCATATCTGGCAAAACATTTACTTTATTAAAATCAAGAAGTCTTAAAATCACTCTTCTCTCAGGTCCTAGTTCTCTGCTCTCCCCAGCACCTTCCGTCTGACTCTCTGGCAGCACTGAATGCTCAGACACGCCTTCCTTCTGAAGAGTCAGGGAGGCCCAGTCCTGCTAGCGGTTGTCCTTGTCAGGACTTTCCTTGTTGTGACTGCATGCTCCTGACCATCTTCCACAGAACCAGACCTACCTTGCAAGCATTTTATCTCTGTTGAGAAAGAGAGAGAGCTCTGAAAAGCACCCATCACTTGAACTTCACCTGCTAGCTTAATGTTGACAGATATGGCTTTCTCTCCTTATGCTGTTATTCTCCTGCCTTCACAGTTGATAACTTATTGACCTTCATGCTGAAAGCAGAAATATTTCCTCAGTTGAACCCATTTATCTTTGAAAGCAAGGCAAGGGAAATTGTTATATAGACTTGAGGTTTCCACTTTTTCTCCCCACTGCTTCCTCCAGCCTCATCTTAATCCTTTGTTTCATGTCTTTGTGTTATAGCTGAGCCCTCTTCTGCTCTTCAAATTTATTGCAATTTTGGAAACAAATAGCTTTGCATCCTCCTTATAACGAAATCCCAGCTGTCTATGAAATGATAGGAGTATTTCTTTGGGAAGGCCTGGAAGCAGTGGCGGCCAAAGCTACATTCCTGGTTTATTTATTTTTTATTTGTATTAATTTAATCTTAAATTTCTCCATAGTTTCAATTATTTTTATCTTGTTATTTTTTAAATAATTTATTTATCAATTCCTACAAAAATTCCAATGTCATTTTTTAAAAAGATAGAACAAAAACAAAGACCTCAAATATCAAAAAGCCTCCTGACCAAAAAAAAGAGAAAATGGAGGTATCACTATTCCAGACTTCAAATTATACTACAAAGCAATAGTAATTAAAGAAGTTGGTATTGGTACAAAAACAGACAATCAGACCAATGCAACACTTTCCTGATTTAATCACCTCATTGTCCTAGATGTGAGATAGACTTGTTTGAGAATACTTGTCTGTCCATTTTTCTTATGTGATGTCCAAGGAAAGAAATAACTCATGTCTCTCTATATCTCTCTTTTCTCTGTTTCTCTCAATGAAACTTTCCACCCAAATCTGAATCTTTTATTCAAAAATTCATTTTTCTAATCATGTTAGTGCATTACATAGAATTTGGAAAATCCTTGTATATATGTTTTGTTTTTGATGAAGTCCAGATTTGTATTTAGCTCTGCAGGTGTAGAATGATGCTGCTGTGAAAATTCATGTTTGTTAAAAACCCCTGCAGAACTATGAGATAACCCAAGCCTTCAAACCTAAACAGTTTATCCATGTTTCAAGTGTTTTGTGTTTTGAAAATGCTTGCAGGTTACTTGATAACCACTGAGCATGCAATTTTAGTTTTAATTAGATTCTTCTTAGCAATATTTTCAATATTAATCATGAGCCACATGACTTAGTAGTTGTGTAAACTATTATGAAATATACCTCATTTTTTATGAATTCTAATATGCATAGCTTCAAATTACTGCTTCAGTTCTTATGGCATTTTATATTTGCTCAAAGTATTCACTTACTTTCCTATTGAGTTTTGTTTTCTGTATGTATTTCATTACCCCCAGTTTTGTATGTTATTTTCTAAGTATTTATTTTCTTGCATCATTGCTAAATTTTGAACAGTATTCTTTACATTCTATTCCACATAGTTTTCCCACCACCATAGTGCCTATGACCCATTACAACAGTCCCTTGTAGTCTTCCCTCCCCTGCCACAACCCCTCTCTCTCTTACCCTGCTGTGTACCATACATCTGTGGTCAATTTTCAAGTTTCATCTTTTTCTTGACCCTTTCTTCTATTTCTTTATATTCCACATACATGTGAATCCTTCTGATATTTATCTTTTTTCTTCTGATAAGTTTCATTTAGCATAATCCCTTCCAGCTCCATTCTTGTTGCCACAAATAGCATGAGTTTCTTCTGATTGCTGAGTAATATTTTATCATGCAGTTTATCATGTAGTTTGTACATGTATATGTGTACATGTATATGTACACAAACTACATCTTGCTCCATTCTTCTGTTTGGGGGCATTTGTGTCATTTCCATAACTTAACCACTGTAAACAGTGCTGCATAAACATAGGAGTACAAATGTCCTTTCAAATTAATGTCCATGTATCCTTTTGGTATATTTCCTAGGAGTACAATTGCTGGGTCACACGTTTTTTAGTGTGTTGAGGAATTTGTACACAGCTTTCCACAGTGGCTGAATAAGTTTGAATTTCCATCAGCAGTGTTAGAGGGTTCCTTTTTCACTACATTCTCACCAGCATTTGTTTCTAGCTTTTTGTTGTTGTTGTTTTAATGGGCCTTTCTCACCAGTGTGATTGGTGGTTTTGACTTTGCAGTTACCTGAAAATCTGTGATGTTGAATATTTCTTCATATACCTGTTGACCATTTGCATTTCTTCTTTAGAAATGCTCTTCTGCCAGTTTTATGATAGGATGTTTTTTTGTTTTTTGCTTTTTTTTTTTTCAGTTGTATAAACTCTTTGTAGACCTTTGGTGTTACTCTCTTAACAGATATATATATATATATGGTATGTAGTATTTTTCCCATTCAGTAGCATGCTTCTTCATATTGGTTTGCTGTACAGAAAACTTTTGGTTTCATGTAGTCCTAGCTGTTTATCTCCATTGTTTTCCTTGCCATTGGATATGAATCCTCAAAGAAATACATGTCATGTAATGTTTTGCCTATGTTTTCTTCAAATAATTTATGGTTTCAGGTCTATATACAAGGAGTTGATGTCTGTGTATTGTGTGAGATTGTAGTCTAATTTTACTCTTTTGCATGTGCAGTCCAGTTTTCTCAGCAGCAATTATTGAAGTGGCTTTTCTTGTTCCAGTATATATTTTCACTCCTTTGTTATAGATTAGTTGTTCATATATATGTGGTTTTATTTCTGTTGTTCTGTATTTACAGTCTGTTGGTTTATGTTCCTAATTTCATTTGAATACCAAGTTGTTTTTACTATTCTGGCTTAGTGTAATATATTTTGAAGTCTGGGAGTATAATAATTCTGTTTTCCTTTTAGTCAGGAGAACCTTGTCTTGGGGTTTTGTAATTCGATGTGAATTTCAACAATAATTGTTCCTTTTCTTTGATAAATGTTACTGAGATTTTTATTGAAATTGTATTGAATTTTTAAATTGATTTGGATAGACTTGCTGTTTTGACTGTTTATTCTTTTTATCCATACTCTTTTACATCTATTCTTCTGTTGCACCTGAAATTGTCATAGTTTTCCTCATATAGACTCTTTTTTTAAAATTTTTCTCTAAATACCCCCCTTTTTTTGGTGAACTTATAATGGGATAGCTTCATTTATTCATATAGTGCATTGTTTATTGCCCCCCCAAAACACAAAATATAAGACAAAACAAAAAACTAGAAACAAATGCTGGTGAGTGTGGTGAAAAAGGAAGGCAATCATAAGGAAATCAATCATAAGGAAATTGATTTTTGTTGATTTTGCATCCTACCACTTTGCTAAACTCTGTTTAGTCTTTCCAGCAAGTTTTTTGGGTTTCTACATGTGTATTATATCATCTGCACATGATGGTAGTTTTATTTTCGTTCCCAATTTGAATGCTTTTATGTCTTTCTATTTTCTAATTGCTCTAGCTATAACTTCCAATATTATATTGAAAAGCAGTGATGAAAGAGGACATCCTTATCTTGTTTTAGATAACGATGGAAAGGCATTCAGTTTTCAACAATGAGGATGAGGTAGTTGTGATTCTATCAGTTGTGGCTTTTATTATGTTAAAATATTCTCCTTTCATCCAAGATTTTTAAAAGACCTTCATCATATATGAATGTTGAGCTCTATCAGATGCTTTCTCAACATTTATTGATATGATTATATGGTTTTTATTTTTCTTTTTGCTGATGTGTTGATTTATGTTAATTGATTTTCATGTATTGTTCCTGAAATATATACCACTTGGTCATGCTGTATAAACTTTTTGATGCCTTGTTGGGACTCAGTTTTCTAAGATTTTTTTGAGGATTGTAGTGTCCTGATTCATTAGGTAATTTGCTCTCTAGTTTTCTTTCTTTGTATTTGCTTGTTTGGCTTTGGTATTAGTGAGTTGTTTGCTTCATAAAATGTATTCAGTAGTATTCCTTCTTAATTTTTTGCAAGATAGGCATTAGTTCATGTTTTAATTTTAGTAGAACTCACATATGAAACCATCTGGACATGAGCTTTTGGTTTTTTGAAGAGTTTTTGATTATTGTTTCTGTTTCATTGTTTGTGATTTGGTTTGTTCAAGTTTTCTGTATCTTCCTTATTCAGCTTTGAGTGATTTTTCAATTCTAAGAATTTCTCCCTCTTAAGTGCATTGTTGAACTTATTTGACATATAAATGTTCATAGTACTCTCTAATTGTCCTTTGGATTTCTACTGTGTCTGTTATAATTTCCCCTCTTTAAATTATGATCCCACATGCCTGAATTTCCTCCTTTTTTGTTGTCAATTTGGAGATATTTGTCTACTTTCTCTCTCTATTTATTTTATTTTATTTCAAAGAATCAGCTTTTTGTTTATTTGACCCTTTGAACTGTCTTTTTGTTTGTTTCATTTATTTCTGTTTCAATATTTTATTTATTTATTTATTCTGTTTCAATATTTATTTCTGTTTCAATATTTAGTCTCTTCTATTGGCTTTGAGGTTTTTTTGTTTGTTTTCTATCTAAATCCTCAAGGTGGGAGATTGGTTTGATTCTTTGGGCTCTTTTTTGTTTTTCGTGGACCTGCAGTGTACTTTCCTCTCAATATTGCTTTTACTCTATACCATATGTTCTGGAAGTTTGTTTCCTCATTATCTTTTATTTCAAAGTATTTTTAAATATCTTTGATCTCCTCAATCACCCATTGATCTTTCAGTAGCATGTTGTTTGTTCAGTCTCCATTTAACTGGGGAGCTCCTTGCTTTCTCTTCATAGTTGATACCTCTATGATCTGAGAATATACTTGGTATGATTTCACTATTTATGTACACGTTGTTGTCTTTGACCCAGTATATGGTCAGTCATGGAGAATGATATGTGTACACTTAAGGAAAATGAATATTTGGTTTTTGGGGTTCAGAGACATCTACTTGTCTCTTAGTCCCATGTGATCTTGTTTATTTTTTGGCTTGTTGATCTGCCCATTGCTAAGAAGAGCAGAAAAACCCTCATGGTTTTTCCAGAAACTTTTTTATTTTTTACTTTTATTAAAGTTTTTATATACTGCAGTTCCTTTAGTCTCTTATTTAATGTTCAGTCTTGATCTTTTGTTCATTGGTTGTTTCTCATAGCATTCTTTTCCTTTTCTTTGTCTCCCTGTATATCTCTAATTTGTTTTTCTGACTTTTGTTTGTGTTCTTGGAATTCTTTGATTTTCTTAACTATGATGATTTTGAATTTTTTATCCACTGGCAAGAAAACTATTGGATTTTGGAGGTTGACTTTTTTCTCTCTGATCTCTTGTTCCCCTGAGAATTTGGTTGGCCATTTCTATTTTCCTATTGTTTATTTTGGGTTTTCTCTGCTATAGTTGGGGCTTTGCTGCATTTGAGTCCTTCTCTCCCTCTACTTTTCTGGGTGTTTACTTGATAGTGGGTACTGCTACTAGGAACAGAGGAGGGGGTACTCGAGGTTCCATCAGAGCACTCTGGGCTTTGTTCTGTTGACTGGGAGTGTTTGGGGGGGATACTGGGTCCAGAGGCTGAGTTGGTAAGACCTCACATTATCCCCATGAGTGGTGACTCAGGGAATTTTTTTCTGGCCAGGAGGGCAGAGGGTTGCTGAAGATTCCTGATAGAGAGAGAGGCCTTACGTGGCTGCTGAATGGACTGTACTTCCCAGGATGACTGTGGCCTATGGTAAATAGCAAAGTCCTACAAGGTTGCAACTGTGGTTTCTGTCTGCTCTTGAGGAGCTGGTGGCTGGATCTGGAGGTAGGAGCATCACTGGGAAATTGCTGAGGGGCCTTGATGTAGAGAGAGGCCCTGTGTGGCTCAGGCTTGGGCCCTGATGAACTGGAGGGATCCAGCTACAGATCATTAAGGGAGGTGTACTCCTATTGCAAATGGAGACCCACAGTGAAAAACTAGGTCATGTAAGGTTGTGACTCAGACCTCTGTCCACTCCCAAGGAGCTGGCAATCAGTCATGGAATTAAAGGTACTCACTGGTGAGGGTTGCAGGCTAGGGGGAGTTTACCACAATTTCCCAATATAGAGCAAGGTGAACACTCACTTTTAAGATTAGTTCACTGGTGTTTAACAGTTCTCCCAGGGGGGGAAATTACTGTGTGCATTATATTCAGATATTTCGTTGGGGTTTAAATCAAGGGCAGAAGAGGAAGTGTGTGTTAAAACTAGAATGTAGCCTTATACCATGAAGTCATTTAAGCTGATTAATAGCCAGGACACTAAAGAACAGAGTGAATTCCCACTCATGTTCATTTCTCATATTCTCTAAAGCTCTAAATTCTGGGGCAAAACTGAAAGTACATCCTGATCTTGTGGTTCAGATACTTTTCCTATTCTTAGAATCAAGTTCTCTGAAATGGTGTGATTCAAAGTACTGGGGTGGGGGGGGGGGTAATGCTATGCAGTAGTTCAGTGGATCTGAAGAGCCTGAGCCCGACAGCCAGATCAGGACTGCTCTTTTGTTCTTGGAGGGGCTCGAATCCCCAGTAAAGGCTGCTTATCTATATTTCCAGCTGGAAGCTGAAGTCATGTTCAGAAGGAAGAGAAATTAAAAGAAGAAAACAGTGTCATTCAGAATGAAGGGTAGACAGTTGCCACAACCTTTCTCCTTTAGTTAAAGGAAATTTGTATTATAAGTATCCTTGTTTTTGACAGCAGACTCCAAGGATGCATGGGCTCCACTGAGTGATGGTCAGTAAATTTTCAAAACCTATAGCAGTTACCATACAAAGTTTGGTCTTCTTCCATCCACAGAGCACTGACATCCTCTCCATGCAAGGGGTGTCCACTCATCTGTACAGGGTTATCACCTAAATGATGATGGAGAAGATTCCTTGCTTCACTATCAACAGGAAAATATAGCATTTAGCCAGAGGGACGGTACACAAAGTGAGTCCAACCATTCAGGGTGAGATTGGAACCCCTCTGCACACCATGCAGGGATTGTCATGGAATGCACCAGAGACAACAGGGGTAGCTTCATGCTTCTCAGAGCAGAAGGTATTTATCCCAACAACACAAAAACAATGGGATGTATATGCTTGTTGGAGCACTATTGACAATAGCCAAGTTATGGAAACCACCTAAGTGCCCAACAACTGATGAGTGGATAAAGAAGATGAAAACAATGATATCTTGCAGTTCACAGCAACATAGATAGAACCTGAGAGGACTGTGATTAAACAAAATAACTCCAAAATCAGATGATTGCACTTATTGTAGAATAGAAGGCAGCAAAACAAAAGAACAAGCAAAACTAAACCCCCCAAATCTTCTGGGAATCTGATTATGGAACTGAGGCTGCTGAAGGAAAAAGGTAGGAGTGGGGAATAAAGTGAGTGGTGGATAATTTGGTGGTGGGTGTGGTATGATAACATAAATTTGAAGAGGTGTGAGCCATAACCACTAAATCATATATGTTGTTTTAAACCAGTGTTGCCTCAATTATAAATAATACAATTATAAAAAGAAATTTTTCTTTATGTAACTTTTATCTTACACCATGTAGGTACTTCTTTGTTCATGAAGGTCTTTGTTGTTTTAAAGTCACTTAAATTTAACAGTTTTTCACCCACTTTGGTTGGTGCTTTGTTTGGGTTTCTGAGACTATGATTCAGTCAGTAGTTTGCTTAGGGTAATGGGAGATACTTCTTTTACTAACAGTAGGTCAGTAGGTTCTGAGGAAAGGAGAATTTTGCATCACAGTTTCTGACTTAATCAAGTTTATTTTGGTTGTGCCACGAATTCTGGATTCTCTATTTCTGGCATGCCTATGGTGTAATCTTGGCAGAGGTTTGGAATTCAGAATCAATCTATAAAAAATGTTGAAAATAACAAGTAAGTAGTCTTTAAATGAGAGTTTAAAAATATACAATCAGCCATCCTTCACTGCCATCTTAACTGAAGCCTTGTTGCGGATTATGTTTAATTATGTAGGTGATGATTTTTCCCCATTAGCCTAACAAATAGATGGCAAAAATAGGAGTCACTTTGAGAAAGCAGAATGTGAAGCATGCCTTGCTGACTGGCCTGTGTATCCATGAGGAACAGCTGCAGTGAACTGCTGTGTTCTGGAGATTGAAGGCTCCTAAATGTGTTATTTAGTCAGTGAATTGATTAATGACAGATTCCTTAAAGGACATCCATGTGACTCTTAATCTTTTTTTAAATCTTAGGTCCCTTTGAACATCTAATGAAAGCTATTGTTAATCCCTTTAGAGAAATGTTTATATCCATTTGCACACCAAGTTTTATGTAAAATTCAAACGTTTTCTAGATTCCCTAAAGACATCATGGATTCCACCTTTGCTACATCATAAAAATAAAAGCTATTATTAAAGATTCAGTTTAAAGAATAAGGGCAAAATGGATATATATATGTAATATAAAATATATATGTAAATGAGTGACTGTGTATGTATACTTACATTTTTCAAGTTTGTTTTCTGTTATTATAACAAGAGGTAATCAGAAGGGGTTATTATATTCTTGTAAATTCCACTGTTCATATAGACATCAAAAAGGTTTTCAAAAGAAAGGAGAGAAACGTTTTTAACCTCTCCTAGTCTACAAGTATCTTTCATGAGTAGACTTTTATCATAAAAAATTCATTGTAAAATATCTGAAAGAATAAAGAAGTTATCATAATTTCAGATATTGGAATTTAAAAAGTAGTAGAATGTAATTTCATTAAGTTCTTGAAGGTGTCAGTAGATGTTGATAACATTATAAAAATAATGATTATCACATTCCAGAAATTTTGGGAATTTATTCCAAAACTGGATACCAGGTTGAAATGTCTACCTCTCTCATCCTCTGCACCCAGTGAGTTGGCAGGTACAGACTTTTTTTACCTCTTAAATAGGTCTGAATCTGCCTTTGCCTGACATTTACAACTCTGGCTCTGCACCTGAGGTCCTTATTATCTCTTATCTGGGCTCTTGCAGGTTTCTGGAATGTAATATAACTTTTCAGTTAAGCACACATACACCAGGGCTTGAATTCTAATTCAAGGTTTTCTACTAACTAGAAGTGCAAAAGGAACATTTGTAAATGCCTCTAAGCCTCTCTTTCCCCATATGTGAAGTGGGGATTGTAACAATTCTAATACAGGAGATTTTAAGATTTAAATGAGTTAAGTTAAGTCTGTACATGGACTATGAAAAATCCTTAATTACTGATAGTACCAGAAGTCTCCTTAACTATATTTCCTATTTCTACTTTTGTTTTTATTCTAATTAATCCACTAGACTGCCACATAATAAGATATTCATAGAATGTAGGAATGGTTTCCTTTTTCTCTCCATTACTTAAAAACTTTTACTACTTCAACTCAGGATAAAATAAAAGGTCCTTTTTTTTGAGACTACGTCTTACTATTTTTGCCCGTGGAACCGCAGGCTCTCGTTGTCTGGGGTAACCACAGACTCAAGCAATCCCCAGCCTCAGCTTCCCAGGTAACTGGGATTACAGGCGCGCACCACCACGCCCAGCTATTTTTTTTTGGAAGTAGGTCTCGCTACGGGCCCCAGGCAGGACTTGAACCGCGATCCCTAGCCCCGGCCGCTTCAAAGGCTGAAGCTTACAAGCATGAGCCACCGTGCCCAGCCTAAAATAAAAGGTCCTTAAGAGGATATACAAGATTTCTGATTACCTGTGTCCTACCTGCTTTCCTAATATATCATCGTGTGGTCATATGTGTGTGTATAGTGATTAGAAATAAATTACAGCACCATTAAATAGTAATGACAGAGAGTCTAAAACTAAAAGCCTTTCCATCTGCTGGCTCCCTTCTCTAGATGAACCACTCAAAACAGTTTGCTGTATATACTTCCACATATGTATATATGTAGGTACTTATAAAGATAAATGGATAATGTTCATATAAATAGTGTTTTATTATATGCCTAGTGTTTGCTTTTTATTTACCTGTATATTATAGCTATCATGTCACACCAGCAAATGCAGGTCTGTATCTTTATTTTGCAATAACTGCATTATATTCTGTTACTTTGTGTCTTTTTTTTCTCCATTTATAATTATTTCTGTATTTGTATTCTGGTATGTATACAGGTCACTTTTCTCCCCAAATGTTTGGTCATGTATCTTAAGGCCATTGATGTTCACTATACTGATTTAAAATGCTACCTTTTATCTATAGTAAATTCTCACATATGGCAGAATGGCATTGTTTTCAAACTTTTGACTTCTGGGTATAATTTAATGACTTTAGAGTACATACTCAGATCATATATTTTAGATAGATATTTTTAAAACTTAAAATTTTTAATTTTAAAATATGAGTTTAAAAATTGTGAAATCTATAGTCAGTGAATTGAATAGTTGCTTAGAGCCTGCCAAAATAGTCTATACTGCCCCATTATTAAAGGTGGACACTTACTGTGGTTTCAGACACATTCTACCTTCTTGTAGAATTTCCTTATCTGTAAAATTTCCATAATAATTACACCTAGTTTATGTGATTTTTATGATAATTTAAAAAGTCCTTTGAACAGTGTCTGGCCCAGAGTTAAGTGTACACATATACATGTTAGATAAAAGACCTCTATAGTAACTTGAAGAATATCTAAGGCCTAGCAAACATTTCTTTTCATTCTTCATTCTTCATTTTTGTTTAAGGGGCAAATTCTATCACCATTTTAAATTGTTAGATGTGATGGCAAGTGCTAGTCAATTCTTCAGATAAATATAGATCATTGTCGATATTCAAATCAAACTTAAACCCAGATTCCATTCATTTCATGGCATCATCCTTATGCCAAGTCAATAAGGATGTCATTCCAAATCTGAAAGTTTGATTTTCTGTACCTCACAGAGAGCTGCAAATCAAATAAAGAGCTTGAACATAGGAGATTCAACTGATGATTCGCGTGATTCCCTCTGTTCAAGCTGTTTATGTTACCTGTTGTTCGTAAGACTTCCTGAAAATTTATCTTTCACATTGAAAATTTAGGTATTTTAGCTCTGAAGCTACACAGTGAAGTGAAAACATTTAAGATTTTAAAGAATTTGTAGAGATAAACCAAACAGGCTACTGAAATCATGACTATGTAAAATTTCTTAGAGCATTTTCCTTTTTGATAGAAAGGATTTATGAAGGTTTGGAAATGGGACACCTGCAACTTTTCCTAGTTCTTTGAATAGCTTGTGAAAAATATACTTTAGTGGCCCTGATTCCATTGGCAACCCAGTTTCCCCCATTTCTTTCTATTAAAATCAGAAAAATATTATTGACTAACAACTCTTACCTGTGAATAAAATAGAGTGACTTTGGCCATTCAGATAGTCTTCCACACAGCACATGGTAGTGTCTTATAGACACAACTAGGGGGTGCTCTGCTAGTGCCACAGCCATCCCTTTTTGTGGTCTAGACAATGACTCAGACACATCAGTACACACATTACCTTCCTGCTTTTGTAATGAAGCCTAAGTGATAAACAGAGTAAAATAACTACAACTTATCATCTCTATCAAGTGTTCAATAAAAGTTCACGCTGCACATTTATGACTGCATTTCTGCAGAGGAGAGCTGCTGACACACACACAAGAACGAGTAGCTTTCGTGCATTGTTTTTTATAAAGGAATTTTGCCACTGGTCTGTCTCCTTTTCTGTAGACCTGGTGGTTTTTCCCTCTAAAGTCTCAGATTTATTTCATTTTCAAGTTACGGTTTATAGTTTGTACCTCATTTTGCTGTGAGGTACCCAGCCTTGAATAATTCTCCATCATTAGTGACAAAGTTAATCAATTTCATATAAAAAGGATCCTTTTGAAATTGTTCTGAGAAAAGAAAATATGAAACAAAATTTTGTACCCAAGAGTACAAGGTGCTCCTTGGAAATATGCTTGAGGTCTCCCAGGGCCTCAAACTCAGTTTTGTTTTACCAGTTTGATTGTTATGCCTCTCCTTTAATGTGGAACAAATAGTTGGGAGACTTTCAGAAGATGTGAGATCTTAGTTAGGCAGCTAAACTGGCCTGGTATGACCTTGAAAAAGGCTTTTTAGCTTCTTAGGAGTTTATTTTTTCTCTCTCTTTTTTTTTTTTTTTGATCTATAACCTTGATTGTTTTATATGACTAAATTTAAATGATTTTGTTTTTCTTTTTCATTATAAGACAATTTTATAAGCACAACTAACAACTATACTCATAAAATACAAGATTTTTAGAAAGGAAAATTTAAATTTGCTGTATATAAATCATTAAACAGAAAAGAGATCAATTAAAAACAATCCTTTTCCTTGCATAAAATGTTGCCCCTTAGATTCTTAAAATGAATGTTTCTTCTTTTTTTTTATTTGAAATCCTCCAACGAATGCTATGGTTGTTTAAACCATAATAGTGTTCCTTGCAATATTATATAAAGCTCCCAAATGTTCAATTGAACAACCATTTGAAATGCTTATAAGAGTAGCATTGATCATTCTAACTCCCAGCTGTGAATTATTACCAGTGTCTTGAGTTTATCATTCATATGTAATAAGAAGTATAGTCTGCTCAACATAATACTATGTCCTTCCCATCCGCAATTTGCATCTTTCAGTTCTGTTAAAATATGGAAATGTTCTCTCAGTTTCTATAGCTTCTTAAATTACCTTTCAGCATTACTAATATACTGTCTCATGGTCTCTCTTTCCCTCTTTACTTTCTTGTTAGTGTTGTAAGTATGCTTGTGTATATATGAGTGGTGCTTTTAAAGGAAACCAAGATATTCTAAAGCAGTGAACAGGAGGTAGTCACCCAAAACTCATTAAATAAAATCTGCTGGCAAACAGAGTATATGTGAGAAGAAGGCTGGGAAATTTAAACACATACATGACATTTATTTTTTGTGGAAATAAAATATTTCTGAGAAATCATTCATTCTTGCCATTTCTTTTTGGTTTTTGCCATCTTTCAAGATTTTAGTTGGAAGCATTTAAAATGATCTGTGAACGTAAGAATGTCTTAATGACATTTTACAAGCCAATCCATATGAAAAAGGCATGCACCCAAGTATAGAAGAAGGTTAACTAAGGTAGTTACATGAAGTGGGATTCAGTGGAGTATAATACAACAATAAAAAGGATATGACTAGTTACTATGACCTGACATGGAGTGGTACCCAGGAGACAAAAAAAGTGGAAAAAAGTAAGTGCGAAGCAGCATAGATTGTATGTTGCCTTTTGTGTAAGCAAAAATGAAAACCAAGAAAAAGACATATACATATCTTTACAGATAGAAATCCAGGAATAATAAACCATAGAACAGTGAGGTTTATTACCTATAAGAAGTAGTATGAAGATGAGATGAGTAGAATATGGGAGAGACACTACTTTTGAGTATTTTTTAATATGTTTAACTTTAGAATGCTTTTTATATTTATATTAAATAAAGATATTAGATGATAACGTAAATCATTAAGAATTGAAAGTCAGTTGAAACAAATGAACTCAATCAAATCATTTCAAATGAATATCAAAGCCATACTGAAGAGGCAAAGAAAATGATGAGTCAAAGTAGTTTATAATTCACATTTGTGAATTGTTTGCAGAGTGGTGAAAGAACACTGCAACCAAATAATAAACTCTGTTTTTGTAGGTTTGATTATTATAGCATTGTTAAGTGAGAGTCCTGATACTATAATAGGTATATGGTAGGATTTAGTACATGAGTAACTGTATTGATCTTGTTGGAGATGAAATACAAAAGTGGATGAAAATAAGAATAAAATCCTTGGTAATGGATTAGATTTAGATATGTATCAATTTATGATTCATAAAAATCTATATATAGATGTTTATGTATCTGTGCATTTGTATGTAGTGAAAGAATTGACTCATTGTGATTGAATAAATTATTGTGTTATCAAAGTTAACATCAGCAGTGTGGTGTTCGTAGAGGTGGACACTCATATGGATCCAAATGTAACAGCAACCTGAGACAAAAATATCATCACCCATGTGCTTACACTGGGATAAAAATGGGTAATATGAGTCTAACTGTGGGGACACATCATACAATCCCCAAAAGAGGAAATTTCCTTTCAAATAATGGCGGAGAGGAAAGAATCATGTCCTTTAAAAATGCCAGTATTATAGAAAATAAGCTATTAAAATCTTGTAAATTGAGGGAACTTCAGGAAATAAATCAACTGAATTTAATATATGACCCTAAATTCAATCCTTTTTTGGAGGATGAAATTGTTCAATAAATTAGAAAAGTTGGAACATGATTGGTAGTTAAAAGGATCGTGTAAATGTTTAATTTATAGAAGTTAACAAGTGATGTATGGTTACCTAATAGTCCTCATAAGAAAACACTAATATTAGGGAAAATACCCTTTATCTAGAAGTAAATGATTCAGAAAATATATTTTCTTTATATCCTTAAAACATACAGTGTTTTAAATTATAGTGTTAACCCATAATTTGTAAAATGATTATATTAAATGAAGTGGGAATAATCTCTTATCATTGGTAAAGACAAGATACATTATAAGCAAATAAAACCTTATGCTATTGGCAGGTACTCCATGAAGAGAACAAAAGACCAGAAATAGATCAACAAGTATTTATCAAATATAAGTTCAAATACAAGTTCAATCAAATATGATTGAATAATGGCAACTTTGCATACCAATGACATTATCTACTATTTGAAACTTTTTTGAATAATTTGTTTTTCATATGAAAAAAAGATTCCCTTTCTCATTATAGGAAAAATAATTTACAATTACACTGTGGATTTTAATATGAAGAACAAAACTTTTAAAAACATTATGGAGATATCTCTGTAGGTACTAGGTTGCCAAGAATTTCTGGGTTGATATGCAAATTATACCAGGAATAATTAATATATTTTGCTACACTAAGAAACAAAAGTTTCTCCAACAAAATCATTCTAAAACAAAACTAAAGCCAAGTCACAGACTGGGAATAGGGAATCACTATAATAAAGAGTCATTTCCAGAGCACAGAAAGAGTTCTTCAAATTAAAAAAGAAAGGAAAGATGTGTATAAGGAATAAAGTCACAGAATGTTTAGTACAGCATGATCAAGCCATCTTTCAGGGTCAAATATATGAGAAAAGCTTTCCCTTTTTGACTGTATCACTGAACTTTCAAACAAATGCAGTGAGTTGTTGATATGAATGATCACACCAAGTCTTTTAATATCAAACTGTAAAGATATTTCAGTGGCTAATGTTACATTATGAAATTTCCTAGGATCAGTCCTTCCCAGAACATGAGAATGGTTTTCAAATTGGAATGAGATTAGAAGGCATTGACCCCCGGCATCCATCTGTATATTGTGTGCTTTCTGTAGCTGAGGTAAGAGATGGTGTTACTGTCTTGGACTAATGACATAGTGACTTAAAACAATTTTCTATAGCACAGCAAATTTGATTGGGTACTTTCTGTTAGAGACAAGTTCTTATAGTTATGAATTTATTAGGTATGGGTGATACATTTTTTTTAATGAGCTTTTTCCTGCTCTGAAGATTAATTTTCTAGTAAGTCCATCAACTCTAACGATTACTCTGGATTTAACTCATAAATAGTTTTCTTTTGAGATTGGTGGTAATCAGTAAATACCATAATGTTGCTTTGTCTGATCTCTATATATATCAATTTCACATTTACATAAATATGTTCATTTAATAGAACTTATGTAGTGAAGAGCAGTTGATGAAAATAAATGATAAATTATAATATTTACACAAATTATTCTCTTAAATTGACAAAAGTATATTTTTAATAACACTAAACACAAAACGTAATTTACTCATTGATTGTAGCTCTTAACTGGCATAGCATGACCTGAGACATACTTCTTAGACTGTTTCATTTCCTTTATTGTGTATGCTGGATTCATATGTTGGTGAGATAAGATCATACTTATTTTGCTTTTGGCCTGTGCCTTAGCTTGTATTTTCTTGGGATAGGCATGTAAATCAGACAAGTTGAGGTAGAATTTCAGAAAGGGATATTTGACAGTTATTGAGTTAATGAATAAACTGGATTAATGGTATGCCAATTGACCTCAGATTTCTAGACTGAGTAAAATGACAACATTTTTTGCATAAGGTAAAAACACGGTATTTGAGAGACTATTTATTTGGTTAATGTTTTTTTCTTCAGATGTCACGTAAGGTTTGCTGATACAGCCATTTGGAAGGGAGGGTTGGTTCATATATGTTGATGGCTCACATATATTCATAAAATATATGCATATTTTTTTCATTTTTTGTGTATCAAATACATGATGCTTTATGAATAATTGCCAATATTCCATTTTACAGGTGTGTGGTTATCGTTTAAGACTTCATTTTGATGGTTATTTAAGCTGTTATGATTTTTGGACCAATGCTGATTCTCCTGATATTCACCCGGTAGGGTGGTGTGAGAAGACCAAGCATGAACTGCACGTTCCTAAGGGTAAGCTGGAGTGGAAAGGGAGTTTTATTTTAACAACATTTCATGAAATACTAACAAGTTTACCTGGTGCAAATTGGTTTTCAAAGTGAAAGTTTGATTCCCAAAAAGCAGGAAGAATACAAAGATACCATTCTTAGACATAGATGTCTTTAAAAGAAAGCATCAGTGAATGTTTAGGTCAGGTATTCTGGTAAGATCTACAGTAGAAATAAAATCTTATAAGAATATTTTATTTTAGATGAACTTTATTAAACCTCACAGAGTGAAGAAAGCAATCCTTAAATCATGATTAGCACCACAATCTTTGATACTGTGAGGTAAAGAAATTTGATTCATAGTATATAATTTGTTTCAAGCTTGAATCATGGAAAAAGGAACCCTGAAAAGTGAAGACAATGTCATTCTCTGTTTTCATCCACTGAGAATTAGAAATCTCTTTGTGTTTTGTTTGTGCAAGTAGAACCTGTAACAAATGTGACTAAAATCTCTCTTACTTGCTGTGTGCTAGTGAGGTGAGCTTTTGATCCATTGAGATGTACATATTTCTCTTGCCTTGCACAGCAAATATCTGTATGAGGTCTCTTGCTTGAGTATTAGAGCATTCAGCATCTGTGGTGATCTAAAGTCAGCATTTCTTTGCATAATCTGTTATTATAACTGACAAAGATTTTCTTGTCACCAAAACTAAATGCTGAGTTGGATTCCATGGAAGAGGCTAATAGGCTCATTCACTCAGTAAATATTTAGGGCCTCAAACTATGTATCAACCCTGGAGATATAGTGAATAAGATAAACTGTCTTCATGAAGTTTTCACTCTAGAAGGGAGAAGAAGCATAAACAAGATTAAAGAGTTGGTACCAGGCAGTGACAGGTTAGAGGGCTGATCATGGTTACAGGGGTGTGCTCTTAGGTAGCATGGTGCAGAAAGGCCTGAGATGATGACATCTGACAGATCATGGATGGAATGAGAGCACTGTCAGAGAGGAAAATAAGAACAGATACTCCAGAGCCAAGTGTGTTTGGTGCACTTGCAGAATCATGAAAAAATGAATGCTGCTGAAGCAGAAAAGGAAGAAGGTTGGAGCTGAAGTTGGAGATGTAGGCATGCTCCTGAAGGTCGTGGGAGGCATTTTACTTTTATTCCCTGTATGACACTCAGTCAGAAAGTCTTTATGGAGTCCATCTTACTTGGGCTGCCACCATGTGGGTCACTTTAGGAGACATGAGTGGGAACCATGGACAAGGATCGCGAAAGTTGGCACTGCCTAATGATGTTGGATTTGCAAACAGGCCGCTGTAATTTGCCTCAGTGCTGATCCACAAACCAGGAAATGGTGCTTGCAGCCTCTGGACAGGGGGTAGCTGACCTCCTCACTGTATCACTGTTATGCATCTGGCACCTTAGATTGTTGTACCATCAAGACCATTGGTTGACTTGGTGTCATGACTTTGTCGAGAGTGGTGATTGACCAAGGAACTTGTCTTTTCCCTTTGTTCAGTTTGGAGAGTCTTGATGGGAGAAGGGACCTCCATCAAACCACCAGTGTACCAATTCTTTACCTTAGTGAATTAAAGAGAGTGGAGGAAATGATATGCTCCTTGGGAATCACACTCAACAGATTTGAAATTCATATATGAAAAAGCATTGAAACAACTTAGAGATTTTATTCTCTAAATTAGAGAATATATTCTTTTGTGGTCTTCTAAAGATTTGAATTTATGGCAGAATCAATAAAAATAAGAGAATAGTGTATTATATATATATATATATATATATTTTTTTTTTTTTTTTTTTTGAGACTAGGTCTTGCTATTTTTGCCCGTGGAACCGCAGGCTCTCGTTGCCCGGGGTACCACAGACTCAAGCAATCCTCAGCCTCAGCTTCCCAGGTAGCTGGGATTACAGACGCGCACCACCATACCCAGCTATTTCTTTTGGAACTAGGTCTCGCTATGGGCCCCAGGCAGGACTCGAACCGCGATCCCTAGCCCCGGCCACTTCATAGGCTGAAGCTTACAAGCACGAGCCAGCATGCCTGGCCTAGTGTATTTAATATTCATATGGTTACCTCATGTGGGTATTTTGAATAATACACACTTTTTTTTAGGTTATAGAAAAGATAAATTTGTTTGGATGGATTACTTGAAGACCTGCAAATTGCAGAATGCCCCCAAGAAATTATTCAGAAATAGAAGTTCTGTAAGTATTTTCTTCCTCAGTATAAATCAGATTTTTCCTTGAACTCAAATGTCGTAAACATTCTCTCTGTATTCTGTTGTACTTTAATTTCTAGAGAATCCTTGGTTTCCTATGACTTTTTCTCACTTAAGTAACCAATTTCTTTTACCTCTTACAAATGTTTCTTTGTTTTGCTTTACATTTAGTTTTGGCATTTTGAGGTCAGCATATAGCTCAGGTACCTAGTGTAATTGTAGTTAAGTGCAGTGAGAAACAGGGCGATATTCCATATAGATTCATGGAGTGTGTGAGGATTTAGGAAGATCACACTCTTTGTACTATCTGGATCCCCAGTAGAGAATGAGAATAAGTGGCAGCCCTCACGTCCTCAGAGCCACTCCCAGGCCAGCAGTGAGACCACAAGCCAGGAAAGGGGACTTGAGGCATCAGGTCCTCAAGCAGGTAACCCCCTCCTGCTCACTGTATTGCTCACCCAGAGCCTGGAGACTTCAACATCTGATCTTGAGACACACATTGATGAGATACACATACTGATCATATGTACATATCCACTGCTGATGTTTTCCCATAGGATTGTATCGAGGAAAGGGACTTGTAGAAATGTAAAGTTTCTACATACAGTTTTTTAAATGTAATATGCTAAAGGAAAACAAAAATCAGGTTTTGTTTAGATAGTGAATAAGTGAAGGAAAAACACTGCTGTGGTCGCTATATGTTGTATGTATTTCTAAATCCCAGGACCGACCAGAGATACATGCATGAAAAGTGGGATTTTTTTATTGTAATGTTATTGTAAATCATAGTCCATGGTATTTTTAATGCAAAAAAAGAGTGCAGATACTAAGAATAGTGTTTAAATTATTTTCAACTAATTTTATTCATATTTAGTGCATAGATTCCTCAACTATTGAGAAAGTCAATATTTTTGAAATGGATCAATGTAAATGATAATTTGGGTGCTAAAGAGCTATCTTTACTGCTTTTCCAAAAGTGATATTTGGAAACTATTCAGAAATCTTTGGAGCACAGAGGAAATTATTTGATACTACTGTATTTAGTAAAATTGTATTTTAGAATTAATACAACCTAATTGAAGAACTGAAGAGGGGAAATGGCTATGAGAAGGGGAATAAAACCTACCTCCACAACAAGAGAATTACTTAAAAACTGGCTTCCTGGGTCTTTGTTATGAATGCAAACTCTGACATAGTTTGTTGGGATGTTTTTAGGGGCATATACTGCATTCTGGAGGGTAGTCTTTTCTGATTCGTTACATCATAGAAGTTTTGACAGAAGCTCAGTCCTATTTGGTGTCCTGTTTTTTTTTTGTTGTTGTTTTTGTTTTTTTTTTTTTTTGTTTGTTTGTTGTTGTTGTTTTGTTTTGTGCCTCTTCCTTCTGGTGCTGAGTTAGAATGGCCCAGTGCCTAAAGAATTTCAGGTTGGAATGAAGCTGGAAGCCGTCGACAGGAAGAACCCTTCCTTGGTGTGTGTGGCAACCATAGCAGATATTGTGGAAGATCGCATGCTAGTGCATTTTGACAATTGGGATGATAGTTACGATTACTGGTGAGACACCAATGTGCATTTTATTTTTGTTTGTTCATGTTTGGTGTTAAAATTTTATTTCATTCCAGTACTATTGCCATTCTAGCTGTTCTTATAGTAATTAACTTCAGAAATTTATCAGGGGATAAATTCTAACTACCTTTTCTCCCACGTGAACTGCTGAATGAATGGGATTTCACCATAGTGTATTTAATTTGTGGAGAGGAAGTTAAACATTCGCAGTATTGTTTTTCCTAAAACATGTTAATCTTAGAGTATCCTATTTGTAAAAAGGAAGATTTAGGGAGAAAGAAGTAAATTACTTGAGACCCAGTGGAGAGCAGAGAAAATATGCTATGAACCCATTAAACTAGTATTGCATGACTTTAAAGAGTTTTCTGGGCAACAGTTGAAATATGGTAGAGGATATGATAAAAATAATTTTTGTAGTGTTTCTTCATAGTATGTACTGACTCACCTGCCTGAGGCTGTGGTTCTTCATGTGCATGAAGGGAATCTTATTCTCCCTACATTAATTGTTGTATGTATCTTTGGTAGAATTTTTTGGGTTCTTGAAGAAGACAGAGGAAATTAATAATTACGTGTAGTCTGATTGAGCTGTCCTTTAAAATTTGAGTTGGCCTATTCAGATTTTCCCTTGCTATAGGCAAAAAGGGGTAGAAAGAGATTAATTTATTAAAAGTCTTCGGGGATATCACTGGCAGGTTAGGTCCTAGTCAAATACTTTTTTTGAAGTACTTTTACATTTAAAGAATCTTATATAAAAGAGTAGTTTTGTGACTCAGCTTACAAGATATTGTGGTGAAAATTACCTTGCATTCTCTTTAGCAGGCAATAATATTTTAGCTATAAAGTAGTACTTCCCACGTATCTTTCAATGTCTACAGTTGTTTTTATTTTTGGATTCTTTCTCTAGTATGGAATGATAATAAGATCTAAAATAGAAAACTGTTTTTGCAGGTGTGATGTTAACAGTCCTTATGTCCAGCCAGTCGGTTGGTGTCAGGAGAATGGAAGAATTCTAATAGCTCCCCAGGGTGAGTGAACTGGGAGTATTCTTTGCTGTTATTGCTGTGTGAGTGGCAGTGCCTACTCTTATTTTTGTTTATGCAAACCACATTTCACTATAAAGTGTATGATAAAATATGGTCCAAGCTTATGGTCCAGACCCATTATCTGAAATCTGCACATTTTCTGTTTATAAAGGTATATTAGATGGTCGTTAAAAAATTGCAAAGATATTTTATCCAACAAATTTAGTTCTGTTGTTATGGATCAACATTTAAATAAACTATTACTAGCTGTGTACTTTGTCTTATAGCTTACATTATTTTATCCATGGAACTCTAAGATTGTAATCTTGTGAAAAATAAAACTACAAGCCTAGATTGAGTACTCTTGTTAAATATCTTCTCTAAGTGATAAGTTTAAAATTCTGATACTTTGTCCAATAATGCTTGAATTAGAATCTTCTGACTAACATACCTCTAAACCTCATATACTTGTTTGTATTACTTTTGCAAACTAAAGAGTGATTTTATATGCTGGAACAGCCTCTCATCCCTATTGCTTTATGTACTTTGTTTCTTGGTAATAAGACTTGCTTTTCCATTAAATACACTTGGAGCCATGATCAAAAAAAGTAAATAAAAAATAAAATAACAAAACCCACAACATATTTTTAAAACATCCAAATAGGAAAATAATATGAATTACATAGTGCTTCCCAACTTTTGACATTGATTTACAAATAGATTTAGTTGTTTACCCTACTAAAAATAAATTAATCAATTTGTTTTGCATTGTTGTTAGAGTCCCCATATTTCTACCACTACTGTATCACCCTGTCACCCAACACCATTTTACCTCATGTTCTTCCTTCTCCTGTTTTACCCCCTCTTTCTCTTTCCTTTGCTAGATGTTTCATTTGTATAGTCAAATTGTTAGTATTTACTATTTCTTGTCCACATATAATGGAGACCATCTGGTATTTTTCTTTTTTCCTACAACTAATTTCAGCTAGTATAATCCCTTCTGGTTTCATGCATGTTGCTGCAGATGACACAATTTTAACATTTTTGATTGCTAAATAATACTCCATCATGTAAATATACCACAGCTTTCTGATCCATTCATCTGTTGGGACATATGTTTGTTTTCATATCCTGGCTATTGTAAATAATGCTGCAATAAACATAGGAGTGAGATTTCCTTTTGAATTAGTCTTTGGTATCCTGTAGGTGGCTTCCCAGAAGTGGGTTTGTTAGATTAAATCACAGTTTCATTTTCAGTAGTTGGAGGGTCCTCCACATAGCCTTCCATTGTGGTTGGACTAGTTTGCATTTCCACCGGTAGTGTGGGAAGTGTTCCTTTCTCCACTTTCTCACCAGCATTTGTTATTGCCTGATTTGTTGTTTTTGTTTTTTTTTTAAACAATAGTAACTTTTTCAGTCCAGGCAGGAATATATGATTTCTTTCTATTTATTTATATCTTCTTTAATTTTTCAACTGTGTTTTTTAGTTTTCCATATGCAATCTTTTACCTCTTTGGTTAGATTTATTTCTAAATATTTCACTCTTTTAGATGCTATTATTTTTGTTTTAATGCAATTTTCTTCTTATCATTATTATCTATTTATTTATTTATTTTGGCATCGCTGCCAACCCCAGGATTCTCCCACCACCCTGTCACATGTGAATCATCATCTTAATATTTTGTGCCCATCCCACTCCTGATTGGGTGCTATTTCTTTTTATGCTACTGTAAATGGATTTTGCTCTTTATCTTATCTATGAATTAATGCTAGTATGATCTTATGAGTCTTGCTGAATTCATTTATTTAACCTGTATATGTGTGTTCTTTAGGATTTCCCAAATGTAAAATTGTATTATCTGTACATAGATATACTGTTACTTTTTTTTTCATTCTGGATACCTTTCTTTTCTAATTCCTCTTTCTTTCTAGTACATTATTGAAAAATAGTGGGAAGATCAAGCATCCTTTTCTTGTTCCTAATCGTAGAGAAATTTTCATTCTCTCCGTTTAAGTATTGTGTTTGCAGTGGGGTTTTTGTAAATGCCTCTTAGGAGACTGAGGAAGTTCCCTTCTCTTTTCATTCTGTCTTATGGTGTTATATTGATTTTTTTCATATGCTGAGCCAGTTTTGTGTTCCTGGGATAAATCTCACAAATGTTTTTGTGTGTGTATGTGTGGTATGTATTTTTTCTTATATGTTTTATGTTTTTCTTATATGTTTGAATATACTAATAATTTACTAATATACTAATGGTTTACTAATGGTTGGATATACTAATGGTTTTACTAATAATTTTTGAGAAATTCTCTATATGCATAAACTCATTCACTTATAAAAGTTTTGCTTAAAAAAATTGAAGGAAAACATAAACAGATGGGACTTCATCAAACTAAAAAGTTTCTGTACTGCAAAGAGACAACAGAAAAAACTAAAAGAAGCCCAACTAAATGGGAAAAATTTTTCACCCTTCACAAGAGTGATAAGGGATTAATAACACAGATCTACAAGGAACTCACACAACTAAACAAAAACAAAACAAGATGCCCAATCAAAAAATGGGGAGAAGAACTAAAAAGACATTTCTCCAAAGAGGAAATACAAATGGCCAACAAGCACATGAAAAATTGCTCAATATCACTAGCAATCAGAGAAATGCAAATCAAAACCACAATGAGATACTGCTTTACACCAGTAAGAATGGCCTACTTCAAAAAAACAGGCAACAGCAAGTGCTGGTGTGGATGTGGAGAGAAAGGAACACTCTTACACTGCTGGTGGGAATGTAAACTTGTCCAGTCACTATGGAAAGCAGTATGGAGGACCCTCAAACTCATGAAAATGGAATTACCATTTGACCCAGCAGTTGCACTTCTGGGAATCTACCCAAAGGAGACCTCAATGTGGGTACAAAAGGACACCTGTGCTCGGATGTTTATTGCAGCACTATTTATAATTGCAAGGACATGGAAACAAACCAAATGCCCCAGAACAGATAAAAAAGTGGATAAAAAAGATGTGGTATATATACACAATGGAGTATTACTCATCAATTAAAAATGTCAAATTTGATGAATTTATAGACAACTGGATGTACCTAGAAGAAATCATTCTAGCAGAAACAAGCCAGATAGAAAGGGACAGAAACCAAATGGTTTCACTAATATATGGTCAACCAAATGAAACTACACAAGGGGAGAGAGGGGACCAGCTGGAGCGGGCAGGGAGGGGAGGTGATGGGTGACCCCCAGGGACTGAAATGATGTAAAAAAAAGTAAAGCATATATTTGTTGAAAAAAAAATAAAAGTTTTGCTTATAATAGAATAAAACTCTGAGTGTTAAGAAAACATAGGTTAAAAATAATTCAGTAAATTCAGTTATTTAAAATACCTGTCTACAGAAATGATTACTGACCTTGAAGAGTAATTCAGCTAGGTCATAAAGGGGTTTCTTCTTAGGGTGTTGCTGGATTTGTTCTTTCATTGTGGGCTTCACTGAACTCAAGGAAACTTCCCATTGGATATGCTAATATGTAAAATAAAGATTTAAGTAGATCAGCTCTTTAACCAAATTATGAATGAGAGTTGAGTGTAAAGCAGAGGAACCGTGAACAAATATTAGGTGAAGGCAAGTAAAGCTTAGCAGTAAATAAATTTGCGTAAAGCTCATGAGAAATTATAATCATGCTGGTTTTCAAAGTTCTGCAAAAACATGAGTACACCAAAGATATTAGAATTTTGTTGACTCTAAAAAAAAGAGGAAAGGTTTGAAGTCACAGATAGTAAGAGGCAGCATGATTAAATGCTTTGTATTCAGGCAATTCATAAAAAGGAATTTAAACATCAGCGTTTAGTAAGAAAACCTACCAATTCACATGATTTTAGATTTTAGATATTCTTGCCGCCATGATAAGGTTGGATATAGGCCTGTATTGTGTTTTATTTGCATGTGTATAATAACATAAAATGTGTATATTTATTTTTTATTTTAAGGTATAAATTGGTAGAAAACAAGAAATAATGAACTTTGATTGGATGATTTATTTTTGTTCCAAAACATACTAGTTGTGGTTACTTTACTTAAAGTAAATTTATATTTTTGAACATAAATTATGCCTATAGATTTTCATGTTAATTTTTGTTTTATGGTTGTAACTACATTGTTGCCAGAAAAAAAATGTATTTATTGCAGTTATCATGCTTTGTATGTTTGTGTGTTCGTGTAATTGCCCTTTTGAGATCAATTAAGGCATCTGAAAGAACAGCATGTGGTGATCAGTATAGCTGCCTCTGGAGTATACGCAGGTTCTCACAGATTCCAGATAGAAGAGCCTTTTCAGAGAGAGAAAGCAAAAAAGGGAGCTAGTTTCCCAGCTATACATACTATAAATGGTCAAGGTACTTTTCACTGATATCCTACATGTCCCATAATCTATTGTGTGTATTTCTAGAGAGGACCGAACAAATATGGTAAGGCCTCTGTTTCTTCTGAAAAAGAAATGTGCTGGAATTTTGATTGAAGTTAAAAAAATGACAAAATGGTGTTATTCAGTCATATGAGTTGGAGCCTGTGGAGAGAGCGGCCCTTCTCCAGAAAGCTTGCTGAACCTCAGAGTCTCACTCTGGGTCTCACTCGCTCATAGTTAGACAATACCCAGTTCAGAGTCACCTCTTTGTCAATAAATAGCCTTAAATCTGATTTCTTGTTGAAATAAAATCTCTTAGTGGCAGAGTTTTAGGTATAACATCATATAAAAACTTAAAAATTAGATCTAATAAGAAATATTAAATAGATTGTCAGTTAAGTTTTGTTGAATTATGAAAGTAACTTTCACTGCTTTGCATGTATGTGGTATTAGCAGTGCTCCATAATGCCTGGTGTAATTTGCCAGTTAAAATGTGATATGAAGGCTATTCTCAACAGTCTTCTTTCTGTGAAAATATCTTTGGAATCAGTGATAGGAACCTCTAATCAGTAACCTTTTACTTCATTTAGGAAGGCGTACAGGAAGTCCACAGAACAGTGATTGTTGTCGGGGCTTGTCAAGTTCCCCAGAAAGGACAATAATCCTGCATAAATGCCTCATTTAAAGGACATACCAAAACTAAACTCATATTTAACTCAGCAAGCAGCTCTATTATGAGCTCTGTGTCTGTAGGATGGGGAGAAACATGATACTTGCCCTGAAAGGATTTATTTATTTTATTGAGATCTAATTCATACTCGATATAATTCATCCATTCATACTTTTATTAAACAGTGTTCCACTTTGAAGCCACTCCATGTTAGTTTTGTCCATTGATGACTATTTGAACACTTTTTAGTTTCGAACTACTACTATACCTGCTTGGCATTTGTGTTCAGTTTACCTTGGTAAACATCAGCAGTTGGATCACTGGCTCTTATGTAGACAGATCTACCAAACGTTTTCTTTCTGTGCTGTACCACTTTGCATTCCCACCAGCAACATGTGAGTTCCAGTGCTCGTGCATCTGTGTCAGTTCTATCATTATTTGTTTTTAAACATCAGCTTTCTTCATATGTGGTGATGTTTTAATGTGATAATAATTTGCATTTCCCTGGTGATTAAAAGTCTTTTGGTTGAAATATTTATCCTTTTTGTTCATTTTCATATTTTTGAGTTTTGATTGTTCTTTTATATTTCCCAGGCAAAATTCCTCAGCCTTAAATGTGTGTTTCAGCATTTTTGTAACTTGTTTTGTCACTTTCTTAAAAATGTTGTTTGAAGTTTTTCAAAATTTTGATGGCGTTTAATGAATCAGTTTTCTTCCTTTATGATTCATCATTTTTATGTCCAATTTAGGAAATACTTATATATTTTAAGATCACCAGGTCATCTCTTTTCTCAAGTGATTTTGTATTTTAAAAATTTATGTTTAGATGTTTTAGACATGGTACAGTCATTTTTATATATGGTATACAGTCTAATAATTTTTTTGAGTAGCTTTATTTTCAAGTATAAATTTATATTTATATTCAACTATAAATTTATATAAATTTTGTTTTTTTATTTTGGTTTTCAATTATTACTACTGTTTAGAAATATAATTATATTTTGTATATTAAAACTCCCCTCCACTAACTAATTAGTTTCAGAAGCTTTTCTGTCTGTATATTTTCTGGGAGATAGATATGTCATTTGAAAATATAGTTTTGTTCATTTCCAACTTGTATACCTTCCCCCCCCCTCTTTATTTTTGGTGATAGCAAGTTGAAACAGAAATGATTGAGTAGCATTTGTGGGGTTTAGTTAGAAAACTCAAACCCTTAAGATGATGGCAAAAATCACTTAGGACTTCCCTCTACAAGTCATCTGGCCCTTTCTATATTGAATCTTTGTCTAAACCATGGGGTTGAGAGAAATATACTTTCTAGAATACTCACTAAACTTCAAAGCAGCTCTTCAGAGTCTTGATTTCTGTAAATTCTAAGTCAGAAGCCAACTTTTCTCTGCCTGCACCAGTTTTCTTGCCTTGAAAAAGTAACATAAAATACCAGTTATTGTCCTTGTTAATAAAATGAGGACTTAGAGAAGTATACTTATCAGTTCTTCTACCTTGTGTGTTTATGATCATTATTTTATCTGTACTGATTGAAACTTAACCTCGGCAATACTCTTAAAAGATCCCTCTTTAATGCTGACTGTTGAATGGGACCATTTACTTAAAAATGACTTGCCCAAAGATGAGAGGATGTGGGTACAAGAGAAATATTGTACAATGCTAGTGGCTGTAAATTAGTGCAACCATTGTGGAAAGTAATATGTAGATTCCCTCAAAAAGTTAATACTAGAAATTTTATATAGTCCAGTTATCTCACTGCTGGGCATTTGCCTAAATAATGCAACCCTCTGATTTGAACAGTTACATACACTCCGGTTTTCATCACAGAGTTATTTACAATAGCCAGAGTTGGGAGCAACCTATTGTCCATGGACAGATGATTGTATAAGGAAAATGTATAAGGAAAATACACAATGGAATACTGCTCAGCTGAAATGAAAAAAAAAAAAAAATCCTGTCATTTACAATAATATGGATGGGCCTTGAGTGTATTAAGCTTAGTGAGATATAGATTAAGAAAAATAAAATACTGTATGATTTTACTTTTATGATAACTAAAGAAAACATATGAATGAACTAAATAAAACAAAAATAAGCCTGAAGAATTTAAGATGTAACTGGTAGCTTACCAGAGGGAAAGGGATAGGTAGGTGAGTAAAGTGAGCAGATAAGGTCAATTGTATGCTGAAGTATAGAATTGAATTTTTAATGGTCAATTAAAATGTTTCCTATAGATGTTGATCTAATGCCCACTCAAAACATACAGTATTGAAATGCAATATTACTTCAATAGAAAGCTTAATAACTTGGGCTTGGACTGCTATGATTTTTGGTTCTTGTATTGGCCACAGGTATAATTATGATGCCATGCTTCTGTAGGCTCCATGATATAGGTGACCTGGGACAGAATGTTAGAAAAAGAAAGTTAAGAACCTATGCTATTTATTCATGACCCCATTGTTTTGGAAGAGTGTTGAGTGGGAGAAATTAAGTGTCTTCCTGCTGTAGAAGAAAAATAATTGAGAATGCAATAAAAGAATAGTTTGTAACCAGTGACACACTTATGTGGAACAGACAAGAGGTATTACATCTGCTTGTTCAAATGCCTCAAATCAGATGACCTTCAGATGTTAAATGCCAACTTCTCAGGAAACACAATTCATTCATTCAAAAACATTACCAAATATTAGTTTCATGTCAGCTTAGTGCTAGGAAATATTGTAGGATTGAAGGAAATAGCAGTGAAGTGGCAAATTCCTATTATAAAACAATCTGTGTTCCTGTAAAATAAGAGAATAAATAAACATGTAAAGCATGCAGTATATTAAGTGGTAAAAAGTGCTGTGGAGAAAAATAAGGCAGACAAGTAAGTTAGGGAGGGCACAGATACTTTGATAGAGCATGGGCCTATGTGGTTACTTCAGGGAAGGTACCAAAAAGGAGTTGAAGTTGAAAGTCCAAAGAACATTCTTAGCAAAGGAACAACAGGGACAAGAAATTGAGGAGGAAGTCTGCACAGAGCTGTAGGTGGAGTGAGGCTGAAGTCAAAGTGGTAAGCAGGAAACATTGTGTAGGATCCTATGAGTCATTGTAAGGTCTGCTATTCTAAGTGATATGAGGAGTCACTGTAATGACATGATTTATGTAGGCGATAACTTTTTTTTAATTTATTTTTTGTTTTATTGTTTTCATACATACCTTGTGTTTGTAGGTATAATCCTCCTGCCTTCCCTTCCCTTGGTCCCCGGTCTGGTCACTCCAGTTCCTTTTTCATTGCCTGTTGTTGGTCGATGATTGGCCTTTTGGTCTCTTTGTTTTCTTTTCTGAAGCAGTGTCCTCCTGGGTGAAGTCCCACGTTCCTGGGGGACTGCAGACCAAGCTGACCAGATCTCCCTGAATAACACTGGGCCAGGTGGCCCATCTGAGCATGTTGGAAAACCTCCTGCAGGGCAGGTTTATGGAGTGGCTCTCCAGGTTTCTTTGTTGTGGCATTTCCTGTGGTGATGGAGATAGTCTCTTTTTATCTGAACCCTTATGATCGCTGGGTTTAGTGTCTCCTTGTTCATATTGGCTGTCCCTTCCATTCATTCTAACATTTGTTCCATAGTGCTGCTTCCTAGCCTTACAGCTCTGGCATCTAACATTGGAGTATCACCTCTTAGCTCTGGCAGTGGGTAAGTTCCCAGGTGGGGACAGACCTCCGCAGATGGTTGGTTGGCTTGTCTTCTCTCTCGTGGTTTGCAGTTCTCCATGGGACCATTGTCACTTTTCTGTGGGTTTTAACTTATTTTTAACCTGAGTTGACCTTTAGTTTCTCAGTCTTTTCACCCAGCTCCATATTTGTGCCATTTTGAAAGACTTTTCCTTAGCTCTAAGTCCTTTCCACACACATCTCAGCACTAAACTCAGGGCTTTCTGTTTGCCACTTGAGGCTTCTGCTTCCCAGCAGCTGCTAAGGAGATAAGAGATTTCGCCATATGCAAGCAGTTTCATTGCTTCCCAAACACTTGTTCACTGTCTAGAAAGACCTGCCTGCTGGAGTGCTCAAGCTCTTCTGGTACACCACATGTCATCCCTCCGCTTGCTGACATCTAGTTGCTTTTTAACTGTTGTGTGTCAGCAATTGAAGACACCTGTTACCCTTATCGTCCTCTCCTCCCAGAGAACTGCTGACACCATAGGGTAATCTAGGGAATACCTGTGATAACCTGCTTAATCCACTGTCTGACACTTTCCCCTTGTTTGGTTCCATTGCCCATCTTGCCTACAGCCGCAGCTTAAATCTCATTTTTCTTTAAGTGTTTTCCCATCTCTGAACTTTTAAATTCTAAACAGTGTGGAATGAAATGGAACTTCAATAAAACACTCTTAACACAGTTTAGTGTGGTCACCAATCCAATATTCTCTCTCACTATTGCAGTGCCAATTCCTGGCCTCCAGGGGGGAGCCAAAACTCTCAATCCTGAGACTTGGAAGGACATACCCTCTTGGGTAGAGGAAGCTCTGCCTTACATTGCTAGAGGGGAGGTAGTGGTTCTGTGCTTGAGTGATAGAGTCAGACAATCTTTGAAGTCAGTTGTTTCACTTCCTAACCAAGCTACTCAAACTTTCTGAGCCTCACCTAGAAAGTAAAGCTAAAAAATATACCTCACAGGTATATGTGAGGAATAAATGAACTAACATAAGTGGAATACTTAATATAGAGCTTATCGATAAATGAAGGTACTTAGAGGTTGATTTCCTTTGAGAAAAATGGAGAGGTTAAAGACAAGAAGTTTAAAGGAGGAGTTTAAACTTTTGAAAGGTTTAAACGTTTTTGTCATGGTCTTGCCACATAGCTCTGTGAATCAATTTGTTCCCCGCCCTCTTCTTTTGAAATCCTATTTCTGGTTCTCCAAGTACAACATGACCCACAGATGGAGCTGGACAGAGTCAGTGACAGTGGGTGGCTTTTGCAAGCCTCCTTAAGCTGTAAGATAGTCTGCTTTTTCTTGGGTCCATTGAACAGAGAATATATAGATCATATATGTTTTACCTTTCTTTGCACACAGGCAGGTCATGTTTGGAGAATGGCACAGAGACATTTGTTGCTTAAGAATAACTTGCAACCATATATTTTTCACTTACATAAAAAGGGAGAAATACAGTTCCACTTTTACGTCAAAATGCCTCAACGGACTTTGGGAGACTAATTGCTCTTTCCCTTATTTCCTGAATAATCATCCCTCAGTCTACCACCCTTCTGTCTCGCCATTTCACTGAATCTCTTGTCCAGGTCCCTGTCAGAGCCTGACAGGGAATTGAAGATGCCAGCTATGAAGGGGCAAGGTCAGAGCATATTCAGAGGTCATGCTGATATGTGGTGACCTAAAGATCAACATGAGTCTAAGCAGTTTTTAGTTATATGAATACCTCATAGTAGCAAGTGCAGAAATGGCTATTAATGTGTAAGATAGGTAGCATCATGCATGGAAAAGAACACAAAATAAGAGGAAGTATTAAAAATGTAGTTAGTAGCTCTCTCTTACTGCTTGTGTCTGTGCAAACATCTTTACTACCTTCCTTTCATCTAATACACCCAACCTTTCAGAGAAAAACATTTCAACTTAAAATATTTTTATAGAAGTTAAATAAGTTAAACCACTTAAGCAAGTAAAAGTAAATCATTTTTAAAGTTCATTTAGGCATTTAAAATAGAGAAACCTGAAACATAATAGTATAAAAGATGAAGCAACTTGCTAAAACTTTTTTTATTAGCAAAAAATTAACATTTTATTAGTGACTATAAACAGAATAGCAATATGGAATAAAATTCAATGCTTTAATAAAAAAGAATTGAGGCAAGAAACAAAAAATGTGCCCACATGGGAAAATAGTGATATATATTGAATAAAGTGCAAATAATGATGAACTTTACACTTGCTTTTATATGACAGCTAGTATAACATCAACCTGTAAACAAAAAATATCTTAAATTATGAAGATTAAGTGAAAAAGACATCTTCAAGTTCTGTGTTGGGCTCATGGATTCACTTCAAGCTGTGTTATCAATTGCACCTGCAGTCAGAAACAGTGACCTTGATGTCAGGACAGTGACTTTGGGGAAAACAAAAATTTTCAGGGAGCAGAGATCTAATTTTAGTCAGTACATTCCATTTAGTAGGTGTAATAAGAAAGAAAATGTGCTTCTCCAAAACTGGTGATGACCAAACTGTGTGACGGAGAATGAAAACACCATGGCAGCGAGGGACATCCTGATCCTGTCTGCGTAGGTGTGCTGATTCTGTGAAGTACTTTCAAGATACTCGCTGATTTGTATACTTTTCTTCAAATAGATTTTATTTTCAAAAATCTAATCATGAAGAAAAAACAGTCAGAAACATACAGAAAAAATAGATTTTAGCGCATTGCCACAGGCTCTTTGTTTCAAAGAAAAACAGATTTTTGAGTAATATGGCTAAATTGAATTAATACATATTATACCTTAAAACATGCATATCATATGGGTAGATACTTTAAAAAGTTTATTGTTCATATATTACACTAAAAAGAAATCCTAGAATCCCTTCCCTCAAATAGGAATTGTATACCACATAACTTTCTGAAACCTCCATGTGGTAAACTAGATGTTATTAATATTTGAAAAAACTACAAAACTTGATCATTTGGAATATCTCTTAAATAACTGGCTTAATTCAATCAATGAAACAATTACAGACTATAATTGCAAATGTTCTTTAGAAAGTAAAAGTATGAAAAATGAAGTAAATATGATAATAATAAACATTCTATAAAAGTTTGTACATATGTCTAAAATGGTATTCAAGGTCAACAGTGAGCTAAGGTAAGTGGTAAGGTCTTGATGCTTCTATTATTTTCAAATGAAAATTATTTTTACAATTCAGTTTGACAAGATAAGTACAAGACAAATGGAAGGGAGAATGAGGAAGTGATTTAAGAGGTTTAAAACAGTTAATAAAATAATTGGAAAGGCAAAGGAAAACTGTAGAGCAGATGAATAAATTTTTGTATTATTCCTAACACCACAATAATATAGTCAGAATTGTGGCTAATATAATTAGAAATAAGAAAACAAAAAGGGAAACAACAGACATATTTTTAGACATTTTTAAACCATGTTTTGCGACAGACATATTTTTAAACCATGTTTTGCAACGTGTACATATATATGTAGAACAATGATAAATTGCAACTTTGGAAAGTTATGATTTAGTTATTAGAATAAATCCTAAATATGCAGAATTGTTGGGGAAGTTGGATTATAAATGTTTTTAAACATCTTGGGAAGCTTTTTTGGTGTTTTTGTTTTTGCCAAGCATATCACCACTTGCCTTAGACAAACCCAATTAATCTTGTTGAGTGAATGAATGAGCCAATGAAAGAATGTCTTTGTATCTAGGAAAGGTTGGAACAGCCCTCTCACAGATTGTCATACATTCAATTTAAGTGGTACATACTAATTCTTAGCATAGGGGTTATTAAATAGTATTACAGTTCATGGGAATCAGATTGTCAATGGGTATTTTTTAATATTTATATTAACTTCTATTTTCAGGTTACCCAAATCCAGAAAATTTTTCCTGGACAGAATATCTGGAAGCTACTCAAACCAATGCAGTACCTGCTGAAGTTTTTAAAATGGTAAATTTGTGTTATATGTACTTTCAACTTTAAACAATATCTGTGTTGAGTCATCCCTTCATTTGACAGTTTAAAATTATGCTATTTTTTAAATTTTGAAAGTCAAGCATTATTTTCATAACCAGTTTACCTTGCTTTCAATTAAAATTAAAAAGGAACTATCTCATATACTATTGTTCCTATATACAAATAGAGAAGGCATTTCCCTCCTGGAAAAACATAGCAGCCCCAAATGAGAAGTGCTGCTGATGGAGTCCTTCATGTCTGCTTCTATTATTAATCCAGTGAGGGAAATAGCCACATTGTAGGCTTGTGAACTGTTTGAAGGACAGTGATGCCATAATAGAATAAAATAGGTGATTTTAGAAGTTAGTTTGTGTATGTTATAGTCTTATCCATTCCGAGGGAAATACTGCTTTTAGCACATGTTACCATACTAATTTTTAAAGTTAAAAATTCTACTTATATATTTATTCAAAGGTTGAATCAAGCATAAGTCATTTTGTAAATTGAAATGCATTATGTAAGTAATATTTGTATTCTACACCAGTAGTTCTTAAATGCTATTCCCTTTCAAATCTAAATGTGTTTCAAGCTCCCCAATGTGTCTTCAGTTGGGTTTATAGAAGGGGCTTCTACATATAATTTCACTTACTGAAAGTTTTCTAGAGATCATATGGGATTTGATGTAAAATTCTTTTTCATTAAAAATTTGATTATGTTAGGCTGAATTGGAGAGAAGCAGTATAGTCAAATTAAGAAGGCTAGAAGTTCTGGAGAAGTAGAAGGGTTTTAAGAATTGCAAAAATCCAATAAGCAGAAAATACCAGCTGCTTATAGTCTCTCTTTCTCTCTTACTTTCTGTCACAATTTCACTTTCCCAAGAAGAAAATTGCAAGAAAATTAAATTATGAAAGGACTTAAAAAGGTAACATCAAGTTCTGCCATGGGGTTATTACGGATTCACCTTCAGCTGTGTGTCAGTGGCATCTGTAATAAACAGTGACCTTTGTTGTCAGGACAGTGACCTTGGGAAAAAAAGATTTTCAGGAAGCAGAGGACTAATTATAGTCAGTGTACTCCATTTAGTAGATGCAATAATGCATTTTAGAAAGAAAATGTGCTTCCATAAAAGTTGGAGAGAACCAACCAATATATTGGCAAAAGATTTAAATGTTTATTAGTCATGTATTATGAGGATTTTATTTTCTATTACCATTGCTAGGCATGAGGAATTCAATACACTTAAATTTTCAATAAAGTCAGGTGAACTCTTGGATGTGTAATAGCTTTTAAAATGAAATTTTTTGCCAACCTGTAGACACTTGTTAGTGTTGTCTTTTGGTTTTGACTTTTGATAATTAAATTTCCTTAGTTTAATGATGTGTTAAATGTGCTTTTTCCCACTCCATTTTCTTTAATATTTGTTAAATGTTCATCATTAAAAACTCTGACTCCTAGCATGTTAAAGCTTGGAAGATATCTTAAATTAATACAGTTTAGAATTCTTCTGTTACAGAGGAAGTAGCCACAACATTTCAACTGTTTTATTATTTTAAACTCATGTAACAATGTAAACAGTTGAAATGTTGTGATTTTTATCTAAGCATATTGTAAAAATTAGATTTATAAAGGATTATATTTATCCTTCTTAACTTTTTAAAAATAATTTTGCCTTCTGGATTATACACTCAGAAATTTGGCAGTAGACATTCCTTCCTTAATTTATAAGGTTAATTTTAGGAAACAAGAAATCAAACCTACGTATTGAATGTAATCAGATCTTTTTATGATGCTTAGGATTATTAATGAATTTAGAATTTAACCTTTGTCAGTTTAGCTGTCTTGAAAATACTGAAAGTTTCTTCTCCTCGTATAGGTGCTTATGCAACTGGATAAAATAATGTGCATAAAAGTCTATGTGCTTCAAAACTGAATTCCAATTGTATTAAAGACCTAAGTGTAAAAAAATTAGAGCAATAATACTTTATTGAGACATAGCACCTTTTGCCATTTTATCAGCTTGTTTATAGTTTGTTTTGTCTTTTTATTTTTTATGTCTACCTTTTATGCTTTGTTTTGATTTCCTATCTTTTGCTTTTTGTGTTCCTTCTATGAAGTCTTGTGTGAAATTATCCTGAGGTTTGTGTGTAGGGACTGGATTCTGTAAACTGTTGCATTGCTTAATCACAAACTCAGTCTAACAGGCCAAATTTCACTCTCCTCTTCCATGTAGTAGCAGTTAAGTGTATTCATCTTGAGATTTTTTTTTTTTTGGTTCCTTTTTAATAGCCCTTTTAATAGACTATTAAAAGTCTAACTTGGTGTTGATAGTTTCTTTTAATTTTTATTTTCCTAAAAGAGCTCTTACTTCATCTTGAATGTTATAGTATGTCCAGATAAAGGATTTTAGACTGGAAATCTTTTATTGTGTGTGTGTTATTTAAATGTCACCTCTTTTTCCCTTACTGTTGATGGGGTCTCTTCTGAGTGAGAAGTTTATGGACAACCTGATGGGTGTTCCTCCATGGGTTACTTTTCTTTCCCTTGATGCTTTTAGTATTCTTGTTATTGACTTTTGAAGCTTTTTATAAGATGCCTTGGCATGCCAGTCTGGTATGTTGTTTGGGACTTTCGGGGCCTATTAGGATGTCTGGTTTGTTTCCAGATTGAGGTGATTCTCAGCAGTTACTTCTCTTAATAGGTTTTCTGTTCCTTTCTATTTCTTGTCTCTCTCTGAGACCCTCGCGTGTGACTAGTTCTCCTTAGGTTATTCCAAAAAGCTCTCAGGTGGTCTTCTTTTTCTATATCCTTCTTCCTCTTTGTTTCTGTTTGTATGCTCTCTCTAATTGTGCATTCAAGTTTCATGATTTTCTTCATTACTTTCATTTGTCTCTGTTGAAGTTCTCTGTCTCTTTTTACTCACATTGTAGTATTTTTAAACCCATGAATTATAGTGTTTTTATTGTATTCCTGCTTTTGATCATCTGTTTTGTTCTTCATTAAAAAGCATGATCATAAACTCACTAAATAGATTCAACAATTCTGGGTTGAGACTTCTTTGTTTTTTGCCCCAATGTTCTGGATAGGCTCTTCTGTTCCTTCATTTTTTAATTTTTATGGGTTTTCCTAGGGACTGCCCTTGTCTCATAAATTGTCTTTATATATGGTCTACAAGTAGCCAGGTTTTTAGTTTTTAACCCAGTATTTCGGGGTCTGTTATTTCATAGCTTGATGCCTCCGCTCCTCGATCAGGGTTCTGGTACTGATAATCAGTGCTAGTTAGGAATTGGAGCAGTAGGACTTGAATGATCATTTTCAGTGAGCATGGATGGTCAAGTTTCCTACAGTGCAGTGGGTACCCAAGTTATATAATGGGGATACATAGTGACCTTTGGTCAGCTCCTCAGCTAAAATGTCTGGAATAATTGTGTGCCATTCCCAACCTCTCAGATGTAGTTGTGTGCCATTTCCAACCTCTAAGCTGTAGCAATGAATGAGAATATTAGACAAGACAGTCACAAGTGAGGTGGTATTCTCTTTGCTTTTGAATTACAGATCAAACTCTAGTTAATTACAGTATTTGGTTATCTCAGTTTGGGCTGGGAAGTGGAGGTCAAAGGCAGGTATTTCTACACCATTTTTATCACAGGGTTTTTTTAAATTTATTTTTAAAATTAATTAATTTATTTTTATTCTTAAATCACAACCTCAGTAAATGGTTCCTGGGATATCTCCCCTGCCCTCTTTCCTCTGGTGCCCACTCCATTCTCTCAAACCCCATTCTTTGTTGTTTACTAGTCTACGTTAAGTCCATTAGTCTTTCTTTCCTGTGACAGTGTTCTTTTACTGGGTGAGGGACTGTGTTGTGGGAACCAGGCAAACCTTGCCTTTATGGTAGGTTTTCAGTCTTAAGATTGCATTGGGTGACCAGTCTGTATTTATTTGTGGTCTGTCCATGCTTTCTCATTGGAGGCTGACTTCTCCAGTCCCATCTCAATTGTTTTGCTGCTGGTTCTGGCATCATATTTAGAGGTTTTCACCTCATCAGTGTTGGAGAAGAAGTTTCTCTTTGGATACAGGCATCTGTGAGTGGCCATTGTAGATCATTTTCTCTGTCTCACTTTGCAGCCCTGCTGTGGGACAGATGCCCCCAGTTCTCTGCCCTACTCTCCTCTCCTGTAGTGTTGGGAGGGGCACCTTGATCTCCTAAAAGTCTTCTCTGAAATGAAGTCTTGAGTCTTCTAGACTCGGGGAGCTCATAGGTGCACCCCGTGACATCGTGTTTCCAGAGTTGTTTCTCCTGTCTCTCAAGCTCTGGTTCTCTCGATTGTCCATCTGCTTTGTCCAGCTCAGGCTTGTGGACTGGATTTTACCTGGTCCCTTGCCCATTCTATGATGGAGTTTGTATTATGTATGTTCTTCCTCCTGCTGAAGATTAGCTGGGGTGAGAGTGAAATGGAACTTCCATATCACAGCTTTTGACTGCAAATAGTGGCCTTTTCTGTAAGACACAAAGGATTTGATCTAATGCTGTCAACCTATCCGGGTTTCTGCTGTTCTCTTTGGAAGCCACAAGCTTGAACTGGACCTTTATTCCTATGTTTCTGCAACTGTGCACCCTGTCCTTACACTACTTCTGTGCACCCCCTTCTCCAGTAAAGACCTCGGACTTCATGGTCCCTGATGTTGTCTGTGCTTTTGAGTTAACAACAGCGAAGCTGTCTGTAGAGGTTGTCTGTTACTGCTACCTCTGTTTATAGGCTACACTTCCTGGTTTTGCTAAGACTCAAATTGATTGTGTTTTTCCTACCTCTTCCTACTCTACTTCACATGTTATTGATCATGCAGTATCCACCTGTTCATAATTTGAAGCCATTGTCTTTCTTTAAATAATTTAGCTGTAAATATGTGAAGAAGGAAAATCAGGTGTCTCTACTCTGCTTCTACTTGCTGAAATCCAGAACAGTAATATTTTAGAAAAAAATTACTGGCACACCTGAATTGTTGAACTTTGTTTGACTGTTATCTTTGTAATGTTACAGCGGTTGCCTCATGGTTTTCAACCAAATATGAAACTTGAAGTTGTGGATAAGCGAAACCCCCGGTTAATTCGTGTTGCTACTATTACAGATGTTGATGACCAAAGAATAAAGGTACACGTTTCATATTACTGCATTATTATATTTGCACTACCCTGACTCCCCACTAACATGTTTCTAGAGAGGGTGCCTACAGATATTACTCTGACTTCGTGGCACAATAGAACAGGTAAACTTTTCATTTCTAGCTACGTCTATGGGT
>PVHY01011166.1:0-48962 GCA_004024945.1 Uropsilus gracilis | reverse complement strand
TGCCCAGGGTACCACAGACTCAAGCAATCCCCAGCCTCAGCTTCCCAGGTAGCTGGGATTACAGGCATGCGCCACCACACCCAGCTATTTTTTTGGAACTAGGTCTCACTACGGGCCCCAGGCGGGACTCGAACCGCGATCCCTAGCCCCTGCCGCTTCATAGGCTGAAGCTTACAAGCACGAGCCACCGTGCCCGGCTAAGGACGTGCCTTTAACCAGCCAGGAAGCAGAGCACTCTTGAGCAGCAGACTTTAACCTGCTCATCTCTAAAATGATGATCATGAACTTGCTGCTTTCAAAAGCCTCCCAAAACGTGTAGGAACAATTTTGTACTTTATAAACTGCGTTCCAGAAAATGTCTTATAAACTGGCAAAAACAGTCCAATCTTTTTCTGCTAAGTGAAAAGAGTCACAAATAGCAAGCATTTAAGTTAAGCTAAGTGAAAAGAGTAACAAATAGCAAGCATTTAAGTTATCTTGTGTTGAGAAATAACCTAAGGAGGTGTGGCAAAGTCCATTATTCCCACAATTCCCACAATTCAATATAGCTGTGACACCTGATTCACTTCAGTCTCAAGACCTAACTTTCTCAAAACCTTGCACAGATAGAGCAGTCGGCCTGTGACAAGCCTCACACAGGACCTAGTACCTAGCCACAGCCAGACCCAGGGCAGCAGGCAGAGGAAAGGGAGCATCAGAAAACAGTCACATCTTCTGAAACAACACACACAAATTCTCATGGTCGTAGGACCCCTGGATGTACAGAGCAACCCCTTCCTAAAAAAAAAAAAAAAACTTGAATAATAAAATCATCAAATCCAAATCTTCCCTGAAGGTTTTAAAATAACTCTGGGTCAGTATTTATAACATCTACATGATCATCTAAATCTGACTCCATGCAGAATTTTCCCCTGCTCCACAATCCGTGAGAAGTGGTCTCTGACCTGGCCTTCTGTGCAGCTGTGGTTCATAGGGACACAATGGTCATTGCACCAGTGGCAGTCATTCGTGTTGGCCGTGCAGCTGTAACAATCTGTGTGCTGGTCACATCTGTCATGATCAAGAGCTACGGAGAGAAAAAAACTCATCAACCAAGGCAAAGTCACAGATCATTACTGCTGAGCTGCTGTTGAGCACAATCTGAGATTGAAGCAAAAAAAAAAAAGTACTAATAGGAAGTACAGAGTCAAACTGGTAGGAAAATATATGGGTACATTCAAGTTAAAATAGTATTCAGAAGTGAGTGTGAAAAGATACTACCTTGAATTACCCCAACAAAAGCATAGGACACAATACATGTCAATCAAGCTGTCACTCTACATGCATTAAACTTATCACAGTGATGCATATCAACGAACTCTCCGTAAAAGCGGGGGCAGTAAATAGAAAGTGGAAACAAAGATGGGTTAGGTTAATTTAATTTAACAACAGTAAGCTATAATAGAAGCATGTGTAATACTAGGAATACTTTTCCTCCCAAGAAAAGCAAGCGGCAATAGAACGAATATCAAAAGCTGCCTCGAAGCCAAAGTTAAATAGAAAGCAAACCATCCCTCCCAGCTACAGATGCAAGGCTAATGCAGCACAGGAAGTAGTCAGCACCAACAGAACCCCAAAAGGCACTAGGCTGAGATGCATTTTATACACATCCATGTAAAGGCACAAGTACAAAGGGGAGAACTTCTGGGCTACTATAGACCTGCTGCATCTCCTAACTGACACCAACCAGGTCAAGGTAATCTGATGAACTACTCCAGGATGTGGCACATGGCAGAATCCATGGACAAGGAAAGGCAGGGCCACTCCCCACAAAGACCCTACATTGCTCCTTACGCTAGTCTCCCCATTCTAGTCATCACCCTAAGGACTGGACCCACTCAGAAGACAGTGAGGCAGAGAGTTCACATCTAGAAGAGATCACAGCAAATCATTTAAGCAATTCAATATTATGTTCCATAAGTGTCTACATTTAATTTGAACTATTTAAATTTGGTTGAAAGGAGCTACTTCACTTATTTTATCCTTTTCAGGAGATGGTGACTATCCCTACCAGGTTCTGAACATCTCAGGTCTCAGCACCCACTAACCTACCAACGAACCTGGACAGTTTCCTGGGTGTTTTTACTGAGGATGTATGTTCAGGAGTGAAAACTGCCTCTACACACCCTAACGCTAATAACTAGTTAAGACATTTGATCAACATACTTTAATTAAAGTGAATAAATATTTTAGAGATATTTTTCTTACTTTTGAAAGGACTTTCTCACATATTACTTCACTGCATTGAACTGTACTACACATTTGTGTTGATTCAGATGTCAGCACAAAAGGGCAAGAAAGAAGCTAAGCAGGCAAGATGAGGAAAGTCTGGAAAACATGAGGGGTGGTTCTAGAAACAGAGATCTACTCCTTGGCAACTGTCTGTTTTGCTATGACTGACTAACCTAATTAGTAAAGCTAGAAAAGAATACTTTGCAAAGATAGCAACTCAACCTCTAAATGCTAGAATGATCTACTGCAATGGAGCTCTTCTGGTTTGCGACTCTTAATCTCATCCTTAACAACAGCTCCAACTAAATCCAATTTGGTAGCTACTTGCCACCTATCATTTTTAAAATTCAGCTCCTCAGTCACACCAGTCTCACTCAAGTGTTCTGACAGGCCTGTGTGCTGTAGCTACCGGGACAATGCAAATACAGAACACTTCAACCATCACAAAAGACATGCTACTGGAATGTATTGCTTCAGACCAACTGCACTACCTTTGAAGCTGGTATACAAAGTCATGTACAATGTTAAGGGGGTCCTGTCTCCCTCAAGAGCAAACAGCTTCTGGGAACCAATGCAGCATGTACCATTCATTGTAAGGATGTTTGCAAACCAACTTTCAATTAACCATAAAGTTTTTGCATAAGCTACTGCTGCATAATATTATGTAATAAGTAAGCATAAAAAGTATACATATGCTAAGTACCTTCATAACTCAAATAAAATGAGATGTTAATTAAATTTTAAGAGGGAAAAAACATACTTCTTTTGGAAAAACATTCTGATTTTAATTTTTCTTCTTGTGCCTCAGTGGCCAGTTCCCAGGGGACGCACTGAGATGACCTTGCATTCCACACACACCGGATACCAGGTCCTGCTGCCAGACAAGGAGCCTCACTCCGGTGTGCTTCACACTGCTCTGAGGTAAACACGAGGATGTCACTGAGAAGGAGGCTGTTGAAACCACCAAATACATACATGGTGCTAAAAGAAGAAAAGGGAGAAAAATAGGTTACTGAAAGTCATGTACCAATGAGTGACATACCTCTTATAATCTTCAGACAAATCTTACATATTAAAAGATCATGGTCTCCAAAAATATTCTTTTATCTTATACTCCCCAACTCAAACCTCTCATCGTGGCCTGTGACTATCCAGAATAGTTCCAATAATCTTCCTACTCTTCACCAGTTACTACATTTAAAAGTTCTCATAATAACCAGTGACTTTTAATAATAATAACCATAATAATCATGATTCCCTGGTAGAATAACTACTATTATTAAAATTAAAATATTTTTCACAAACAATTGTGTATTACATGTTTTTAATATATGCTTTTATTTATTTTTTAATATATGCTTTTAAATATTCAAAATAAAAACATACCATTATAAAACATAAAGACTATAATTATAATCATATAATGAATACATAGATCAATAAGAAAGAGATGTAACTGTATATGGAAATTTAGTACACAGAAGAAGTGGCATCTTAATTAGTGAGGAAAAGATGGGTTTTTCAGCAAGTGGTAATAAGATAAACAAACAAGGGAAAAGATAAAATTGTTCATTTCTCACTCTCTAACTCAGAACAATTTGTTAATCAATCAGAGAACTGCCTGAAAAGAAAAGAAACCACACAAGCATTGGGAGAAAGTATGGGTTAATTTCTCCATAACTTAAAAGTAGAAAAAAAAAATCACTGACATAAAATTCAAAGGTAAAACAACAGAAAACTTTGATTACATAAGTTAAAGGAACTTTTTGCATAGAAAGTAATGCTACAAGCAAAGCAAGTGGCAAAATGATATGCTATGAAAAGATTATTTACAACTTAGGTTATAGGAAAAGGAATATCCCTAAAATAGAGCTGCAGCCAGTGTGTAAGGGAAAAATGCAAACGTTAAGCACATGAAAGATTATTACCTTCAGTCACAAGAGAAATGCAAATTTAATTACACTGAGGCATCATTTCTCACCTAAAAACACAAAGTTTGGCAACATATGTACTGGTGAGATGGTGGAGAAAAAAGAACCCTCATACTATGGTTGTTCATATAAATGGCACAAATTCATAAAGGGGAATTTGGCGATATTTAACAAGACTATTCACTTATCTTTTGATTTGGAAGTCAAATTAAGAGATGACTACAAAGATACAATAAAAAATACAAAAAGAAGTATACGTGCAGTAGTTCACAGCATTAATGATTACAGCAAAGGCTCAAATAAACCAGAATGTCTATCAGTTATGATGCACTGGCTCAAGTATGAGACATCCACACAGTGATATGCTAGACGGATACAAAAAGATGACATGAAATCCAGGATATATTGTCACAGGGCAGAAAATGGAAAAACAGAGGAAAGTAGTGTATGGAATAAACAATCATTTATCTGGTGATGAAAGAAAGGTCAAGCATGTACAAATTCTTATTTCACTTTGAAAACAAGAATGAAGCTTCTCTTTGTCTTCTTACAAGACTTAAAAAATAATGACCAAAGAAAGAATTTGCCTAGTGCCTAGATTGTGGTGTCTAAAAACTACTCTCTCTAAGCAATCAAGACAAACACAAAAACCCCGAACCTGGGACTCTGAAGAAAGATATCGAATTTCACATATGAGGTAAGAAATATTCCTGATAAGTCTGGAAGATCTTACAGTACCAGAAAGATAGGAAGAGGTAGGGTGGGGTCAAACAGGCTCAGGAGTGAACATGAAGTTGGTCACTGGCCAAAGATGGAAAACAATGTTATTTAATGATCACAAACTACAATGGGTTGAAATATCAATATTTTTAAATCTCTACACTCATCACGATATATGCATTCTTCTAAAGAGACAAAAGAAAAACTTATCTTTGGAGAATGTTAAGAAATCAGTTCATTGTTTTGGTAAAAAAGAGGGTAAGGATCAAACCTGTGAAGTGAGTTTGCCAAAATATTCAAGTGAATAGATCTGATCAAGCTAATTTGTTGTAAGTTCAGAAGAAAGACCAGCATGGTATGAAAGTAAGGATGCAATAATCAAAGTCTAAACTACAGAAAACTCTACAGGACAAGCAACCCAGCTCCTGTAACAAGTAAGAGAAAAACAGCACAGGAAGTATGCAGGAACTTAAAGACATTTCAACCACCTGCAATATACGGGTATCAGCGGAATTCTCACTTGAACGGGTTAATTTTTTTTTAAATTATAACAAGGAAATAAACATTGTTTGGGCACTGGGTGCTAGTAAGAAATTTTTTAAAGTATGATAGTTGTATTATGGTTTATCCTTTTTTATAAAAACCTTTGAAAGATACTCAGTCCATCCTCATACTTTGCTGATTCCATAAGCACCAATTTGACTACTTGCTAAAATCATTTCTAACTCCAAAGTCAGTAATGCAGTGGTTTTGCAGCCCTGCAAGCTACATGTGTGCACAGAGAAATTTCAGTGGCCTGGCGTGTACATTCCCAAGTTGAGGTCAAACAAGGTAGCATTTTCTTGCTGGAGAGCTCATATTATACACAAGTGTCCACTTTATGATTTATTCAGTGCCATGTTTTTCTTCATGTTTGTATTTTCTTGGCGCTTTTGCTATTTAAAATGGCCCACAGAGTAGTGCTGAAGTGCTAGCTAGTGTTCCTAAGCACAGAGGCTGTTGAGCACTTACAGAGGAAAGGCGTGTGTTATAAAAGATGTGTGCAGGCAGGAGTTACAGTGGTGCTCGCTGTCAACGAGTCAACAATATCCATCAAGCCAGCATCACTGAACCAAAAATCACATCAAACTAGGTTATAATTGGTGGTGAGTTGATGAAAACAATCTGTCCAGAGGCTCACAGGAATTTACCCCTAGAAGCAATAATTTTATATTTTCTAATTAATTCAGGGTTGTGGTAACTGGTGAACTCCAACATTGGGGAACTGCTTCAAAGTAATCTGAATAAATTAGGGTGGCTCCAAAAGACAGGGATGGCATGTATCTGAAGTTTTATTATACTACTTACTCCCTCTATTTTTGTTTCAAATTTCCATAATAAAAAGTCGTAATACTTTTCCCAGAAGCATAGGGAGGAACAACAGAGTACATGATTTATCCGGATTCTACCTAAATCTCTTTCCTATTTCAAAGACCATACCGAATTTCCAGCACTGAATAAAACAACAAATATCCCTTGCATATTAACATGCAATAATGAGTTTCCTTTTGTTTTTAGTAGAAAGAGTGACAAGGAATCTTTGTAAGTCACCTGAAATATCTATGTCTAAGAAAGAATAAAATACAAAGCATTCATTCTACCTACTTATTCAGAAATAACTATTTGGCATATATCATGCATGATAAAATCTGTTTTATCTCTGTTAAAAAATCTCTGTTATTTCAGCCTGGAGTCAGTCAACTCTGTTCCACCTGGGCTGCCCGAGTTGGATGAGAAAACTCCCGCAGGCTGGAGGAATTCAGTTTATCTCTTTGCATACTATTTAGCTACCAGTTTCTATCCAGTATTTCCTCATTATCTTGTTAGATCTTGTTCAGTGAGTCTGTTGGTTAGGTATTTGTTTAGCCATGTTCATAGGATCAGTATCTGTAAAAACTAAAAGGTGGAAGTAATTCAAGTATTCAGGAATGGACAAATGAGTGGATAAACTGATCTGAAAAGGCTACTGTGGAGAACCAAGGCCAAAGAGGTTTTTGAGGTGATACAGTTTATACCATAGACCACACAGGGCCATAACTGTCACGTACGTGACACCTCTTTTTTGTGTTGTTCCTAGGACCTCCTCAATTCCATCAACCACGGATTAGAACCTGAGCAAAGTGATAGGCCAAGGTTGTGCAGACATTAGACAGCCCGAACCTTAAATACCACAAGGAGCTTTTATGGCAGAGGATTTATGCTTCTCTTACTGAGATTTAAAGATAGGAAAAAAGATTAACAGGCAGAAGATATAGAAAAACAGAATCCAGAGAGTATAAAGAACTTGCTTATGTTTACAGAAAAGAAGGAACTTACACCTTAGATCAGTTTCCACTCCTGGACATTTGTAAACAGGAATGTTTCTCACTAGCCGTGCTCACCAGCCCGTTACATATTTGCAGGGAATGCCTGCATTAAGCCAGAGCTTAGAGCAAATAAATTCAAGGATCTCTTCCAATTCTGAGATCCTACAATCTGTCAGAAAGTTTAGTACTAACCCACAATGAGTTATCAAGTAATTGCCTCAAATCAATAGGAGACTAACTTCATAAAATATAAAGATTTTGTGACTCTTTAAGTATTTGTTACTGTACCTTAAAATAGACACATTTCAAGAACCAAAAATGGAACACAAGGTTTAATTTCTAACTTCACTACTGGCTTACTTAGTATCAAGGCAGATGCACTAAACTAGTCAATTTGTTATTTAAACCAAGTAATTGCAGTTATAGTTGTATCTGACTGGTAAGGAAAGATTTGAAATAAAGGAGAGAGTGCTCAAGATATACAGTAAAGTGGGAAAACAAAGGTGGGTAGACTGTTAAATTGATGTTTCCTAATTTCCCATCAGAAGTCAAAATCCTTTCATTTTAGTCTATACCCATCAAAAATTCTCAGAGTAAAGCCATATTTATTGGCAAAATGTCTGCCAAGTGATTATAAAATATGTCCTCTTTTTCCCATACGTGAAAGCCTAAAGTCAACTTTTCCTTTACCACATCCCCAAGATACGCTGCTTTCTTGCCTTTCCTAACCCATAATGAAATACTTCCATCTATATCACCTGTATGATGTATCATCTGTATCATCACAACTGAAATTCTGACAGTCAAGGCAACCTAACATAATGCAGGTATTACAGCATTGAAATAACTTCAGGATTCCAGAATTTTAAAAGGTGGAGTAGACAACAGTGTACTGATAATAATCAGAGTAACAAAATGAGAAAGATTAGTAACCAAGTAAGAAAGATTGGGCTGTTTTAACAAATTAAAAGTCTTTCAAGCACACTGTAAGGGACAGGTAAATGTTCTCTCTGGGTCTCCCTCAGGCGAATGTCTCCCCTGTGGCAGATTAATGAAGCGCTCCTTTGGTTTGTATCTAGTAAAGTTGAGGGCACACTTCAGATTATCCAAAGCAGGTGGACAAACTCAAATTACCTTAAGTTTCAGAATCTCCCCATCTCTGTTCCTCTACTTTATCTGCCTGCTGAAGTGTCTTCTTTTTTTTTTCCACATCTTTCCTTACCATTCAGACACAACTACAAGAAACTCAACAACCACCAGGAACAACAGCAGAGAGCATAAGCACTAAGTGCAGATAATTGTCTTATGCATCCAGACAGCACCAACATGCAGACAACAATGAACATAGCATTAGAAGTAACTCAAATCTTCATCAAATGTTTTAAATAGGAATCAGGGAATTCATAAATACACAACTCTGTGAAAAACTAATAGGTAAGGCAAGCCATTGATTAAGGTGCAAGTGTCATCCTACATCTTGATTTTACTTCCCTCTCATTTTAAGCACAAGAAAAACAGAGCCAACAGTTCTTTACCTGTTATGTAAGACCGCTGAATGTCCAAACCTGTTCACATCGTGGTGGAGATCAGGTCTGGGGAGCACAGACCAGCGATCACAAGCTAGGAGCAAGAAAAACACTTCAGAAGGGAATGCCACTGAGAGGCAACGAGAAGACAGTTGTGACAAACATAAAACATGCCTCCACATCTCATTGCTATTTCTGAGGTAAAATGCTGCAGCTGCAGGGTACGAAAGGAATTCAGGACCACATGACAATTCTAACTGTTGAGTGCACCTGACATCCGTGATACTCATGTTGGTGTTACCCATTTCTTTACCCACCAGAATGTTTTAATCGTAATCATTTAATCTTTTACATTTTTCAAAGCTTATATAAGTAAAACATGTAGCTTCCATCATCTTTTTCTACTTTTTTTGGAGACTAGGTCTTGCTATTTTTGCCTGGGGAACCACAAGTTCACGTTGCCCGGGGTACCACAGACTCAAGCAATCCCCAGCCTCAGCTTCCCAGGTAGCTGGGATTACAGGCGCATGCCACCACACCCAGCTATTTTTTTTGGGATTAGGTCTTACTACATGCCCCCAGCGGGACTCAAACCACGATCCCTGACCCTGGCTGTGGCTTTCTAGGCTGCCACCTACAGACATGAGCCACCATGCAAGGCCATCTTTTTCTACTCTTTATATGGATTTGCCCAAACTCAAGAGTTGAAATGGGGAAATACAACAAGAGTTGAAAGGTGGGAAATTACAACCATAAAAGTTTTTTCCAGGTGTTACCTATCTTTTTAAAATTCCCTTCCTAGATCCCCTAGATCTACTAACTTTCCTTTGTTCTCACCTTAGCTAGCAACTTCTCTTCCAGCTCTTCATAACAACCAGTGCTGTAGTACCAGGCAGCCTCACCCCTCCTCCCTCTCAAGGGCACTCAGGCAGTCAAACTCACAGATCAAGGTCCCCTCACTTGATCTACACCTTTATTCAACTTGACAATAGCAGCCTTCAATTCCTTCCACCCAACCTAGACGCTATGGTCTTCCTCAGCTGGAGACCAGAGGCCATGAACTACCCTAGCTTCCTGCCCACCCTCCTTCGCTTCCTTCCCTGAAACTACAGTATAGCACAAATCCCTTCCTCTTATCCTACCTTACTTTCACCACGTCATTTGCATATGCCCAATGAGGTGCTCAATCTACTCCTTTTCTTCCCTTCTTGGAGAGTTTTATAAATTAAAAGTCAGCATTCAGAGTATACACATCACTTCACATTACTTCTCAGGCTCCTGTAATGTGAACCACCTCTCCATGTCGGAGGTTAACTAGTAATCTCTCTCTAAGTCTGAAAGAGCCTCCATTTCTTACTTTACTTAATCACTCTACAGTCATTGTTGACTGGCTCCTCACTTTTCCTCTTATTCTCTGATATGCTGCCACAGGCCCCATTCTCCTTCAGACTTCTTTGTCCATCTATGCTATGGTCCTCTGCTTATCCCTGAAGACAGATACTCCCTATAAAAGTTAACTCTCTTCCAGAGTTTCCCAGAGATCTCTGCAATGTTCTGTCCCACGGTCTACTAGAGTGGAACAAGCCCCCAGACTTAACCTACTCCTTTTTTCCTAGGCCCTTCCCTCTGCTTCTCTTTCTACTACCATGGCCACCCCAGGTACCTGGGAATAAAAATGCTTTTTTGCTCCCTCAAACACATGTCAGACAATTCTTAAGTTTCCAGTAGTTCTCAAACCCACCCAATCTACTTCTAACAGCCACTTTCACAAGTCTCACTAGGACTTCAGCAACAGCCTCTGAACTCCTGCCTCACCCTTCCCAGCTATTCACTACACTGCCACAAAGAGAAATATCTCAAGGCAGAAATAATTCCACCAGCTGCTCTGTAAGAGTCTTGGAAAAGTTCAAACTCCTCAGCATGACATATCAGGTCCCCTGAGACCCAACTCATCTGACAGTTACTTGCTTCTCTAGTTCTGTTTGAAGCCACCCCCTGAAGGGCTATTGGGACACAGCCACGGCTAACTACTCACAGGCTCCAAGTGCGCGGCATGCTTTCCTCCCACCTCTCTGTCTCTGGACGTAGCTTCCTTCACCCGAGAAGTCCTGCATTGCTTTGCTGACTTTACAGTGTCCCCAAGTGCTCTTTACAGTGATCTGTTCTAGATGGTTCCTCCTCAAGAAGGTTTTCCCTGACCATAATTCTTAATCCCCCTGAGTTAAGGGATGCTTCTAAGTGCTCTTGTATATTCCCAAGAGCGAGAAACACCCTGAATTGTGATTACACTGTCTGCTTTTTGTCTAGCTCCCCAACCATGAGGCAAAGGGCTGTAACTTATTCCCCGCATAATCCACAAAGAACAAGCTTAGTGCCTGGCATGTAAATATCTATTGAAAACGAACATCTAATATTTATATACGGGAACCTAGTATTTGTTCTGCATGAACATATACTGCCCTCTTCTGGTCAAGTAAACTACCACACCAAAATTTGTAAAATTTTACATCGGAGCATAAAACCAGACTATGTGAAAGCAGTTTCCAGCAAAAGAGATAAAGCTATATTTAAACCAATTTAACACAATGCTTGTGGTCACAACTACCTAACACTAATAAGTAAGGTATTTGTAATAGAGGAGAGCCAGTATCCCCAACTGGCCCTCAAAAGAGAACCAATTAAAAAGGGAATAACAAAGAATCTAATGCAAAAATAATATTTTTTAATCAATGCACATTAATCAACTCAAACAAAAAACTATCATTTGACTCGCTTTCAAAAGGCCTATTCATTCTTAACGGTGACATTTTCACCGTTTCACCTTTTTAAATGCTGCTTATAGACAAAAAAGAACCTTGAAGCAAAAGTGTCTCAGAAACTTACCAATGTCGTAAACCATGAAGTCTGAAGAGAAGCACTTGGCGCCGTGGCTCATGGATGTGTCATTGTGCGTGTTTCCCCCGAACACCAGCATGGCCCCACTCACTATCACAGCTGTGTGCAAGTAACGGAAAAACCGGCTGTCCTTAAGAATGGTCCTTTTGAGTTTGTTTAAAAATAATAAATAGAAGGTTAGTTTCGTCAAATAATTATCATCCATTTGCTAATTTAACATAATCATTTTCTTAACTTCAAAACCAAATGTGCAAACACTTCCAGACTATTCTTTACAGAAAAGCAGCTTTCTCAACAACAAATAAAGCTGTAAAATTATAAGACCTATGAGAATTCTGACAAACTACATTATGAGCCATAAAAATGTTCACAAACACATAACCTTACAATTTCAATTTCTGAACTGAAATAATAGAAACAAAAGTTTACATATGAAGCTTTATTAACAAATAAAGTAAAATCTAGAAACCAAAACTCCCAATTCTTACATGATGGAGTATTATGGATCACTAGAAGATTTTTACGACAAAACATAAAACGGTATTCACAGCATATGAAAAGGAAGAAGAGAAACCATTGCTTTATAATGGCATTCTTTCATAAATAGCTAAAATTTGCTTTACATTTATTAAAGTTTGTATACTTTATCTTGACTGATACACAGTTCAGAGTGAGGGGAGCTCTAGTCTATTAGGTACTGAGATGACATGCATGACACCCGTAACTGACTCCAAGGATGATACACCTTATTTAGTTATCCAGAACAGGTGAAACAATAGATAAATTCTTACTCACAAAAATTGGAATAGATAGTTATGTAGAAAAATTTATTTCTAAGGATATTTATACTAACTGTATGAAAACTGAAAACCATACCAAAGATACCATTTATTTTCCAATCAACTTACTGCAAAGTAATATGATATAACAATTATTAGCTACTTTATTGCCTTCTGTTTATTTCTCGATTTCTCTATTTACAATGCTGAACAAAATTATCTGCTAGGTCTGAAGATAAAAATATAGCATAGCATTGTCCTACCAATTGCCTCTACAAAACTCACACCTTAAATGAAAGCCCAAGAAAAATCACCCACCACATCTGGCTGTCCACATCATATCTGTAGAGGTCATCAGCAAGTCGGTATTTATTGGCACTGAAAGCCTTGTAACCTCCGTGAACATACAGGGCCCTAGTCCTGTGATCATAGACACTGCTGTGGCCATAGCCTCCTTGAACAAGGGCACCATGGGTGTGTAATATACTCCATGTGTTCTTGTCTGGAAAGGAAAAACAAAGGCAAAGGTGCAGGTTACTCTTCTCTGACATTTAAAACATCCAAAAATGTGTAGGATAAGAAAAGATTTCCTGAGATTTGATACAAATAACTTTTTAAAAGTCCTTTTTATTTTTAAAGGCAAGTCGTCTAAAACTTGTAAAAACTGAGGTTGCCAAACTCCCACATTTCATGTTCTGATGTTCTAATAACATCAGAATATGCCCCATGGGAAAAGAATTACATTAAATTTACAAGACTCCAATTTCCCTCCATTGACTTCCCTGTGGCCTTTAGAGACCAATACACAGATGTACTTTATCAGTCTGCTTTCTCAAAATATCAATTATTGCCTATACTGGTACTCCACAATAACAGCTACAGTACACTTTAACCAAAGAAAAATTACATATTCCAAGGAAATCGCTCCAGTCTTTAAAGGGCTATCAAACAGGCTTTTCTTCAGAACATGTATATTGAATCATTTTTATCTATTTAGTTTTTTAAAAACCAAATCATTTGAGTGCTATTCCTGGCTCCTTGCCAAATCAATACTTGCCAAATACACATCATAGTTGTAGCATCCATAATCCAGCTTTTCACTGGTAAATCATCAATGTTAACTGCAATTCAAGATAAAAGTGCTGGTGGAACCATGCCAAATAGTCAAAAGGATAAAAGGTTTTAAATCTGACATTCAGAAAATTTCCACTGAAAAAACAGACTTACCCAAGTCATATTCCTGCACATTGCTTATATATCCATAGAGAGGGCAGTGACCAAAGATAACCAGCATGACCACTCGGCCTGTCTTCAGCGTGACAATATGTGCTGAGTGTCCAACTACAGCATACTGTTCCTTTGCTTTTGGAGTCAGCAACACCCACGACTCATTGTGAATGTGAAACACTCTCAACTCATTGGTCACGTTCCCTGTGGAATCAATTTTTCCTCCATACATGTAAATTTTATCCTAGAAAAAAAAAAGTGAGTGAAATTCTAAAAAAAATCTCTGAAAACAGAAAGAACAGTCCAAAATGTCAATATTATTCCTAACTTAAAAGGTGTCTGTGAAATGAAATGGACCTTTCGGTAAGTTATTGGGGAAAGGAACAAAATAAAATAAAATAGATCACATTCTAAAAGTCTAACACCACCATCTTTCTTGGATTTTCCCATAGATGATCTTTATCATACAAAATGACCTAGAAAAATAAAGTTGAAAAGTTTTCATATCTTACCATAAGCCACAGTAACAAGGAACTGAAAGTGATTATTCAGTTATATCACAATGTGGCTATTCTTGACTAAACTTGCTAAACATTAACTTTTAACCACTTAGTAACACAATCAATCCCAGTACAATTACAACCCAAGATTTAAAATCTCCTAGGCACAGTGAAGTTTCAACTTTAATTTCCACCTATAATTTAGCTAGTTCTATGTCCACTCAAAACAGAAAGATATCCCCCAATCTAAAAACTAATACTGAAGTCAAAATCAGAGAGACAGAAAGTGGAATGGTGGTCACCTGTGATTGGGGAAGTGGGAAGTCACTATTTTAATGGGCATATAACTGCAGTTTTACAAGATTAAAGAATAGTGATGGTGAACGCATTTCAGGCCATCAAATTGTACACTTAAAAATCGTCAAGATGGTCAATTTTGCATTATATCTATATTTCATCATAATAAAAAAATTGGGGGGAAGGAAGAAAAACATTATTTTTCAGCTACATAATGTGATAAAGTAAGGCCGGGCACGGTGGCTCGTGCTTGTAAGCTTCAGCCTATGAAGCGGCAGCGGCTAGGGATCGCGGTTCGAGTCCCGCCTGGGGCCCATAGCGAGACCTAGTTCCAAAAAAAATAGCTGGGCATGGTGGCGCGCGCCTGTCATCCCAGCTACCTGGGGAGCTGAGGCTGGGGAATTGCTTGAGTCTGTGGTACCCTGGGCAACAAGAGCCTGCAGTTCCACGGGCAAAAATAGCAAGACCTAGTCTCAAAAAAAAAAAAAAATGTGATAAAGTAAATGTGGAAAAGCTGAGTTTCTTGTTTAATACAAAATGAAGACACTTAAGCCGGGCATGGTGGCGTGTGCCTGCAAGCAACAGCTTATGGAGCTGTGGCTGGGTCTGAGGATCGTGGTTCAAGTCTCACTCGGGGCAACACAGGAGACCTAGTCTCCCAAAAATATAGCTGGGCATGGTGGTGCATACCTGTAATCCCAGCTACCTGGGAAGCTAAGGCTGGGGATTGCTTAAGTCTGTGGTACCCTAGCACAACATGAGCCTGTGGTTCCACAGGCAAAAATAGTGAGACCCAGTCTCAAAAACAACAACAACAACAACAACAACAAAATGAAGACATTTACCTTGTACAATGCTAAGGAATGACCATATCTACCAATCACATTGTTCACAGAATGATTCAATGTAAGCCACTCCCTAGAAGCAAGGTCATACCTACAAAACAAACAGATCATATTTTTGAAATGACGAAACAGAAAAAAAAACAGTACACAACAGCATAGTTCTTAAGTCTTTTCATTTGTAATAAAATCCAGTTAGCAGATGCGCTCTAGATCTGCCGTAGATATTGCACAGACATTTTAGGCAAAACCTAAACATCTGGGTTCCCTGGACCAAGTGAGAACTCACGGAGAGGGGGGTTGAGTTGCACAGCACAGCGTTGGGACAAGAAAGAAAGAAAATCTCCTGGGAGTCCTAACACTTCCTGAAAACTTCTACACACAGTCTAAAATCACTTGAAGGTTTGCACTATACACCAGAGACTTAAACTTTCATTACCATAACTTTCTTTTCATTAAAGACATGTACCAAAAAAGGAATACTAATTAATAAAAGAAAATTCTTGACCTTTCCTTTTAAATGATTTTTTTTTAAATCACATTTTCAAGAAAACTAGAGTATCATCACAGGATTTCAACTATACTATGAACATATTTAAAGATCTTTAAAATAAAAAATGTCCCAAGGAAAATCACTTTCACTCTTTCACTGCAGTATTAATAACAATCAATATCTTAGATTACTCATTGGTTCTGAGGAAAACATATCACTATTGATTTTTCAACTGAAATCTGAACATTTTGGGTATCATGATATTATCTTATTTAAATCTTTGGTTATAGCAAATCATCTCTAACACCACTCCGGTGGGGAGGAGAGAAGTTAACTCCTAACTGCTGGCTTGTTGGATAAGGGCAGAAATTTTAGGTTTCCACTGACATCTCAGGGGTGGGAAAAACCTCCTTGTTTCCTGGTGAAGAAAGTTCTAGCTCCCTAGTGGCCTCCTCTGACACTGGGGTGGGGGGCTAGTTGAGTGTCTCATTCTGTCCTTGCAAGGGTGGAAATCTAAATTCTATACTCAGTCTTTGTTGGCAGGGATGGGGTGGGGCCCCCGTCTTGTGGTGTTTGGCTGGAGTAGAGAGGTGATTGTCTAGAAGCTTTTTCTGTCTTGCTAAGTTGCTCCTTTCCTTGTCCTTGAGCTAGAGACAAAAGGTTTTTCTTGGGGCTTTTTCAGCTTGTGCTGAGGGTTCAACACACATGATTCAAAAAGAAAATTCTTCAAACATACCACTACGTCTTTCTTTGGGTCCCAATCAAATTGCCTTCCTCTCACTACCTTTCAGAATTTTCTCATGTTTATTTTATATATAATGTCCAGGGTTTTGTGGGGTTTTTTGGTTTCTTAGTTTAATATTTTTTTTCTAGTTTCATACAACATTGGTTATATTTGTATTTTTTAATAATAATTTTATTTTCTAATTGACCAGGGTTTTAAACTATATTTACAAAGAATAAGGGAGGGTGACCTTCCTTTTATGATTAAAAAAAAGTCCTTTGTTGTATTTTATTTTTAAAGGAGTATCTGCTGTGTGTATTCTACATTCCTTAGATTGTCTTCAATTTTGAAATGATTTGAAAATTTTTCCATCTCCTTTCTAAATTTTTCTAGTTCTGATAATATTCTTTCACATCCTATGTTATTTTCTTACGGTAATGCAGTAATCTTAGAATACAGTTAGTATAATTTAATCAATTTCTGAGCTTTTTTTCCCAACTATATGCTCATGTATGGAGGGATGTTATTCTACTCCTTAATCTCGCTCTTTTTTTTTTTTTCTCCTAACAACTTTCTATGCAATTTGATCTTTATATTTTTTGGATTTTTTTTCAGGGGGGGTAGTTACTCAATCCTAATTAAAACTATTTTTCCCGGGGAATGGGGGAAGGGGTAAGACTCACTTTTCCCTGAACATTAATAGGGGAGATTTGATTTAGGAGTGTTTTCCGAATTTCTCAGCTCTCCAGCTCACTCTTCTGTTTCTGTCATGTAGTATTCAAGCACACACAGCCTCCATGTTAAGATCTCTTGGTTCTGTTCCATTCCCTGAAGGTTATCTGGAGTTTCTTTTACTTTGTCTCTACTGCCCTTGTCCTGTTCAGTCTGAATTCTATTCCCAGCAGCTTCTCCACAGTGTGGAATTTTGTCCTGCAAAGAGACTTCGTAGGTTCATGTTGGGAATTCTTTTTTTTTTATTTTTTTTTGAGACTAGGTCTCGCTATTTTTGCCCATGGAAACGCAGGCTCACGTTGTCCAGGGTACCAAGGACTAAAGCGATCCCCAGCCTCAGCTTCCCAGGTAGCTGGGATTACAGGCGTGTGCCACCACGCCCAGCTATTTTTTGGGACTAGGTCTCACTGTTGTTGCCCTGAGCGGGACTCGAATCGTGATCCCTAGTCCCAGCCGCTTCATAGGCTGAAGCTTACAGGCACGAACCACTGTGCCCGGCTGTTCATGTTGGAAATTAAGATAAAAACTGCTCCAGTTTCTACCACAGACCCCTCGAGCTCATTCCACACTAGACTATGCAAAAACCTTTCCAATTCCAGCTGCTATTCAGCTGTCAGTACTGCACGACTCTCCTTTGCTTAGTTCCTGTACAGATGTTGATACCACACAGGTCTTAAAGCTGTCAATCATTTAGCCCCATCCCTCTATGTAGATAGTTTTTGGCCAAGTTTTGTTATACATATTGCCCATGTGGTTTTTAAATTTTGCTATCCTAGTTTATTCTAGCTTATTTTATGTGTTTTCATGACTATATTGGCAGGGGATAGGGGTGAGAGGGGTGGATTCAGAAACTATGCCACCACTACCACATTTTCAGTATCCCCTAAAGAACAGATGCTAATGGGTTTTTTTCCTTTAATAACCTTCATTAACCCCCCAAAAAAAAAGTTTAGAAAGAATTTCTAGTCACAAATCAGCATATGTGTTCATAAAGTCTCCCGATTCAATACCCAGTTAATTCCACAGAGAGAACATATATCTCCTTTCAAAATGAGTAGCATGAGACCAGCAAATAGATGATGAACTGTGAGAAGTATTAGCCAATACCAAACTTTCTACTAGGAGGCTATAAATTCAAATAATTTAACAGAAATACAATCAAGAGGTAAAGTAATACCCTATGTATGTAGAAACTATTATGTACACTTAACATCAATGGTACAAAATAACAAAATATCAAAGACAGTATCTGAAAAAGATGGATTATTGCTTATTACATCACGGACTTTTTGTAGTTCCCAATTTCAAAAACAAAGACTGTATCAAAACAGTTTGAAACACCACTAACAAAATACTAAGAGGGATTTTCCTCAGGTTGTGGAATTACTAATGATTTCTTTTAGTTCTGCTTATCTCTAGAATAAATTTGCAAAACAGAGAACTAAGCTTCTTGCAAAAGTATTTAAAGCAACTTACGCTAGAACCATGTTGTAATCTGAGTGGTTGAACATATACCCTCCAACAACCCACATTATATTTCCATTGACCACGGCTTTATGAGAGGCTCTGGGGAGCTTTAAGTTTGAATATTCCTCTCGAGTCCAAAATGATTGACTAGCTGGTACAGGAATTGAACATCCAGGACCTAATAAAACACAAAAAGTTAACTTTGCACAACACAGCTTTAAATTTTTTGATATCAAATTTATTTAATGTTCTAAATGCAATAAATACGAAGAATACACAGTCTTTCCGTTAGCATCTAAATGTCAGACAAAAGTGCTTTAATATGTGCTTTTTTAAAATGTGCTTTCAATTTATTCAAGCTAGTGACCAAGGATGATCCCTGATAAAACTCAAAGTCATATGCTCTCTAATGATGGCCTGAGCATATCTAGGTTAGGATTTTTCAGTAATGAAATACTTGCTAAAGCAATTCTCAAAGGAAAGAGCAGACAAAGGAATGATTAATTCAAATGAAAAGCTAAGATGTAAAAAAGTATCCTGGTAATAACACAAAGTATTCTTTACTTAGAAAAATCAAGAAACTCCCTTTGGGCAGACTGGCCTCTGCTGTAACATCTGTACTCAAGTACTTCAATTTTTTAACTCCTTAATGTAAGCCAAATGAGCAAACTGAAGCATTTAAACAAGCACATTTCCTCTCAAAATAAGCATCCTAAGGAATGGGTAAATGTATAAAGATCACTAAATCAGTACAGCTGTCATCATCCAATCCTTAAAGAAATGCTAACACTTCTTTGATCATTTATATCTGCAGATAATTCCTTTAGCGGACAGCTTTAGGATTCTACTGTAAAAGTAACCCCAATTTTCTCTCAACTTACAGAAAACTTATAGAAAATTTTTGAAGCGATATTACTATTGTCAAGTCTTGTCACACCTCCCAGCTTAGTTCTTCTCTGTGTCTTCTTAGGGCTGAAACCAAGTTTTCCAACTTTTATGAATGGATTGCAATGAATGTCAGCCCTCTCCACAATTCTAGAGACCACATCCCCCATCTATGAAACTCAAGATTTGTAGGAGGCCCAATAAAGAGATGTGAAAGTTTAAATCCTACCTGATACCTGATTAACATAAATGGTATAAACGCTAGGAATACAGTGAATCTAGAATACATTCAACAAAGAACATTCTGCAAAGTGAAAGGAAAAAAATGTCCTTACCCTGCCACCCGTTGTAGCAGGAGCATCCTCTGACATCCTCTGCATCACAGATGCCTCGATGAGGAAAACCACAGTTATTTACACACTGGGGAATGTCACATGCTTCACCTTTCCAGTTTCTGGAACATTCACACTGAACAGTGTTGCTGCTATTGCTGATCTTACATTCTCCTCGGCCTGAGCAATTGTTTGGACACATGTCAAAACTATAAAAACAGTGAGGAGAAATTAAATCAACACAAAGCAACACTTCAATTAATTTAGCAAAATTTCCTCCTACACAGGGTTAAACAATCTCACCATCTCTGTGGTTCAGTCACAAGCATAACTGCAGTAGTTACCATTCAGCTTAAATGGGGTCATTCAACATAACCCAACTTGGGTATGTAATAAAATCAAATTAACCCTGTGGATTCTCACAAGAAGAGACATGTTACAGAAATTACAAGGAGAGAAACGATTCTTGCAAAACTGTCTGGGCTTAGATTCTCAAGGGTGAGATGAGTATCCTCTTCTTGGCAGTTCACAAAAAATGAGCATTACAAAATTGCCAAATATATTCTTGCAAGCTTGGGCTAAAACAATCCACTTTCATCCTCAAGGTACATATCCCTTAAGACTATTGCCTGGGTAGGGTTATTCAAATTTTCTTACTAAGTTTACCTACTTATATCAGCTGGGAGAAAAAAGAGGGCCAGTTTAACTTAATGCAGGAGGTTAACTCTGTATCTCATAATAATGTGACCTAAAATAACTGTATTGACAGAACTTTGAAAAGACATAATTCCAATTTTTTAAAAGGGAAAATGACCAGACTATCATAATACTTTGTGAGTATAGATTTCTCTCAAGGTCTGGAAAGAGAACTAAAAAGAATTTTTTAGTAAGGCACACCAGAAACTTAGGAATTAGTTATAACACGCTAATACATTTTATGTCTATATCCAAGTATCAGTTTATCAAATATCCATAATAAAATTTTATATGTATATATATTACTGCTATAATCTGCAATTATAATAAATGCATATTCCTACTTCTCAAATCCCAGTAAGATTAAATAAAAAAGAATACTAAAACAGTTTTAAAGACCTTTTTACTATCAGTATTCACTTAGAAAGCTAAATGACATCTTAATTTTTTCACAGTAGATCTTTTTTATTGAGATACAACTCACATATATAATGATGTATTAGTTCTAGGTGTACAACATAATATTTTGATATCTGTATTGCAAAATGATTCTAAGTTAAGTAAATATTACATATAGCTACATTTTTTTCCTTATGATCAGAAATTTGAAGATCTACACTCTTAGCAATTTTCAAATGTACAACACAGTATTATTAACTATAGTCACCATGTTGTATTTTGTATCAAAGGACCCATGTTTCATATAATTGAAACTAGATGGCTCTCTCACATACTTCTAGGAAGAGTTTACTGCTTCTACATGATATATAAAGCGTAAGGCTACAACAATCACACGTCATTTTTCAAAAAGTCTGAAAGAAAAGTGAGGCAAAGCAGCTTCAGTAAGAGTTTCAGACCTATACTTCATAGGAATAATGTCAAATTACAATTTCCTGCAGACACATTGGTCATATATGAGAAAATAGCCCACAAACATCATAATGTTATTGAAACTCAAAGAGGAAAAAGCAACCTTTAGCACCTTTTAAATTAAAGGAGAGAAACTATAATTTCAACATCCCCTTGAACTTCAAACTCAGCACTCTGAGGTGTAATTTTATTTAGTGTACCAAAATTAATTTTGAGCATTCTTTGGAGGAGTGCGTCTCATAAAAATCTCAAACACAAAAATAATTTTTGAATTCCTAAAAAGTGAAAATGACAGGTATTAAAATATCTGCTTATCTATCTAAACTGGAGTTGTGAGAAAATCAGTCTCACTTCCTGGACTTAAAATGACTCAGAATGAGAAAGATTTGATTTTCCTTCTTTTATTAGAAAATTGGAAGCATCTGCATGACTCTGACACAGGCCTCTAGGGTCCTCCAGCTGAAGTCAACCCAAAGCCAAGATTCAGTGCCACTGAGGATACCTGGAAAATGAATGAGAATATATGTGCTTCTGACATTTTTCTGGGAATATAGGGTTTTGTTTAGTCAGCCTTTCTTAGGGACTAGAAACCCTTAAACTATCTAGTAATCCCCTTTAAAGAAAAGAGATCTTGGAACCAAGAAGCCAATAAATTTTAGCATAACTTTTATCATTTCCCTCACTGAACAATTCTTCATCCTGGTCTCTAGCAGAGCTCAAGGCTTCTTCCTTCCATAGTTCCAGGAATGAAAAGGATCATTCAGATCATTCCTGGGGGAAAATACTGGGCATAAGGCTGGGAGAAGAGCTCTCTGGAGATAGGTAAAGGGCTTCCCATGTGGAGGGATGCTTGAACTGCCTTCTCTCTTGGGGTTCACCCTTCTGGGAGTTCTCTGCACCCCAAAGTTGCTACAGTGAGAACCCCTGCAACAGCGAAGCCTGTGCCCTCTAGTCCCTGACCTAGGAGTAAACATGGAACCCAGAGTGGGACCTGGATGAATGAGAACAATGCTACATACCAAAATCTACCATGCACAGGCAGGAGTTGCATTACCCAGATGCTGACTAGAAATACAGATTCTCCAGCCATGGCTCTGTTAAACTGGAGGTAAAGTTCAAGAGGAGGTCCCTATGTACATGAAGTTGAAAAGCCAACATCTCCTAGTGCCCCACCTACAGAACACCAACATCTTACACCAACATCTCCTAGTGCCCCACCTACAGAACAAAACTCATTCACAGAGCTACTAGTCATGCCACAACTTTGTAATCTTAGATCCTGAACTGACACCTGATTCTGCCCTCTGTAGTTAAGGCCACGTAGGACTTGCTCTGCATCCTCAACCTCACAGCTATCAGTTTCCTTCTTCTTGAGACTCACTTCTTTATGCTTCTATGACAACAAAGCACACAAACACTCCCCTGCTCTCATTGCCCCTGCTGCCCCTCTCCTTTATCAGTCCTATGACCCAGAAGTCAGTCAGACACTATGTGCCAGTGACTCCCAATGACATCCTGACAGCTCTTTAGAGCCCCAGATCCTAGTACCATGTCCTGGTTCAGACACTTACATTAATACAAGCAAACTCATTCATCTTTTCCTCAGCCCAGTCTTCATGCCTGCTGGTGTCACTAAAAATCACCTGCTAGTATGTAATTCTATGTATGTAATAAGCTGTCTACATTGCTCTATCACAAGAGCTGGGTCACCATACTAATCAAGATAAAGACAATTCTAAATATGCTCAAAGATCCTGAGATACTGAGAAAATGAATAGAAAATGAACTTACTGCAATAAGTTGACACTCTTATTGCAGAAAAGACCTAACAAGTATACTTGGCTTTGTGGGCAACATAAGTTATCAAAGATTTCATTGTTTATGAATTGAGCTATCATGAAAAGAAATCTTTTTTTTTTTTTTTTTTTTTTTTTTTTTTTTGAGACTAGGTCTCGCTATGTTGCCCAGGGTAGACCCGAACCCAGAGATTCAAGTGATCCATAGCCTCAGCCTTCCAAGTAGTGGGGATTACAGGCACGAGCGACCGCACCTGGCTATTTTTTGAGACTAGGTCTCGCTATGTTGCCTGAGGTAGTCTCAAACCCACAGATTCAAGCAATTCCTAGCCTCAGCCACCCATAAACCATTCTTAAGAGGGGAAAAAGAAGATAAGAGTCCTCTCTTGACAACAAATTCCAAAAGCTGTGTAGTCTGTCTGAATTTCCCTTGTTACCCCAGTAAGCAACACCAATGAGTAAGTACTAAGCACAAATTATACTCAGCAAAGCCTCCCAAGCTTCTATTGATTAGCAGGAAAATGCCTCTCTCCTCCAGGAGAACTAACCATGGCATAACCTGCATTGAAAGCATGGTCCCACTACCCTGATGACTTCTTTTACCTTTTCCACCACTTTCCTCAACTATAAAATGAGTAGTAAAGCAATGCTGGCACATGACTGAATTTTTAAAAGAGCATCACATGAGAAAATCCAAGCAAACTGCTTAGAGCAACACCCAAGCACACTGTGAGGAACTCTCAATGCATTTTAGTCACTATTACAGTTCAAAGTATACAGTCTGCTGAGTAAATCACACACACTGGGTGTAAATATCTTACTTGTAAGTGATATTAAATCCAGTCAGATTATAAGCAGCATCACTGAAAAAATGCAGCAGGGCATAACCTGATGTGGCGACAACCTCAGGCACGGTGTCGTTGCTGTCTCTCTCCGGAACGATGAGGCCGCTGGAATGAAACACACTTCTTACAAAGGGAAGAACAATCACAGGCACGTCCCACGGTGACACAGAAATTCAAATGGGAGTTCAGCTTTAGAATTTAAAACTCCACTTCCAGGAAGAGGGGCAAATGCCTGTGATAACACACAGTGCCCTCAGTGCTGGATGCTCTGAGGAACAGAGCTGAAGCTTCTGTCAGGCATCTCTCTATTCTGAGAGAACTGTATTTCTAATGAGATGTGAAATCAATGGTCCTATTCTTTTTTTTAATAAAACTTTTTATAATACTCCTTTGAAAAATTGAGCAAACCACCATAATCACAGAGTAGCAAAATTTACGAGCTGATGAATGCTAAATATATGCTACTGAAAGGCAGGGAAAGTTAAAATAGAATATAAAATAAAACAAAAAAGCTTGATAAACATCCAGAATCCCAATACTAATATTAGCATTCCATTTTTTTTCAATTTAATGAATACCATATTACATCTTATACTCTATTTCATAAATAATACACATAAGCATTCCCTAAAATCTCAGTGCTTTGAAGATCTCAGAATCCAGTACACATTGTAGTGTTTGATGGGCTCTTGGAGATGGAGAGAATTACTGAGTCACAGGTCTAAATAATGGTTGTAAGGCTCCTGATTCATAATACCAATCTGCTTTCCAGAAGAGATATGAAATCCTGATTTGAAATTTCATTAGTAGAGAACAGAAGAATCCATCCCGTTCCAGTCAACAATGAGGATTGCCAATTCTATTTTAGCTTTGCTAATTAATAAAGGAAAGCAATTTTTACACTGCAGTTGAGTTTTGTTCATGCTACTGAAATTAATCATTTCTTCCTCTGCTTACTTGCCTTCTTCATATGCCCACATCTTTTCCCAATCATCAATTTGTTATCACTACCATCATCTCATTCAGTAAAAGCCTAAAAATCCATACCAGGTTTTAAGTAAGGGTTATGCTCCATACATACAGCCTCACCCAGTGAATAAATACCTCATCTCACCTCCTATTACTCTACTCAACCAGTCACACTAGGAAAGCTCTTTGCTTTCCTAGAGCACACAGTAGGTAAATTCTCCCTTCAAGTCTAAAACAATCTTAAATGTCTATTCACTATGATCTAGCAATTCCATTTCTAGAAGGAAATACATCAAGACATACATACAAAAGTTCTCACTGCAGTACTTATTCAGGATGGCAACAGGCAAAAAATCACCTGAATGCTCAAGCACACAAAGCTGACTGTATGAGCCATTACACATCTCTAAGTCTAAAGGACAAACGAGGAGCTCATCAAGGCATTCTGACAGGGGAATAAACAAGTTGTAAGGAATAGTATATGTTTACATCTTATATATATTTACATATAAAAATGACAAAATTGGAGTGTGTATCAGCAGGGTATGAGGAGAAGGAGGAGGAAATGGAATTTTTTTTTTTTTTAGACTAGGTCTCATTATTTTTGCCTGTGGAACCGCAGGCTCACATTGCCTGGGGTACCACAGACTCAAGCAATCCCCAGCCTCAGCTTCCCAGATAGCTGGGATTACAGCACATGCCACCACACCCAGCTATTTTTTGGGGACTAGGTCTCACTACGTGCCTCCGGTGGGACTTGAACTGCACTCCCTGGCCCCGGCCATGGCTTTCTAGGCTGCCGCTTACAGGCATGTACCACCATGCCCAGCTGGGAATGGAATTTTCATTCAATAAGTTCTTAATATGAAGACAGCACTCTAGGAACCCCAGGACTCTGAAGGTGCTCCAAGGACTATAAAACAATGAAGCATTTTCTACTATGTACTCAGCTAGCAGATAATTACTAAGCACTTACAAAGATGTCCCTGCCCTTGTGAGGTTCAAGTTAGAGAAACAATAAATAAGTCCAGGTGCAGTGCCCTTCCTCAAAAAGGGGTGTATATGATACCAAGCAGAGATAAACACTGTGAGGGGAACTGGAACAGAGTAAAAGAAAAAACATGCGGCTTTGGAAAGTATAATTAGGGAAGTCTTCTGAAGAGGTGGCATTTGATCAGAGACCTAAATGGAGGCTTCAACTATCACCATGTTTCCATTGGTTCTATACGCCAGGAACTCCTGACATTCTGAAGAAGTAAGTACATAAAGAGCAAGGTCAGCTAAAACAGGCATGTCAAAAGCAACCTTCCCATAGAAATACAAGTACAGGAAAGAGTGGGGGCTTCAGACACACATGAACTTAGGATCAAAGAGATGTGCCACTACTCTCTTACTCTGTATGACCAGGCATGGCGATGGCCTAGAATGCACAATGACAGGAATCCAACCACCTCACAACAATGTAATGAGACACTAGTAAAGCATGTGAAGTACTTCACTCGCTTAGCAGGGGCTCAGTAAGGGATGAATGCAGTTTGTGTGGTGGATACATGTATAGGAACAATGTGAAATGCACAGAGGAAGGAAGGGCAGAGAGTCACAAAAGAAGCAGGAGGGTATCTACACTAGATGACCACTATGCAGAAAGGGGATCAGCTTTCCCACTGTCAGAGAGATTTAGGTGTTTTTTTGTTTGTTTGTTTGTTTGTTTTTGTTGTTGTTTTTTTTCTTTGAGACTAGATCTTGCTATTTTTGCCTGTGGAATCGCAGGCTCATGTTGCCCAGGGTACCACTCAAGCAATCCCCAGCCTCAGCTTCCCAGGTAGCTGGGATTACAGGTGCGCACCACCACGTCCAGCTATTTTTTGGGACTAGGTCTTGCTGTGTTGCCCCCGGTAGGACTCGAACCTCGATCCCTGGTCCAGCCTTGGCTTCCTAGGCTGCCACCTACAGGCATGCACCACCATCACCATGCCCAGCAAGATTTAAGTGTTTGCTTCTTTTCACTTCAAAAGTTTGCTTCTATGACCGCTTTCTCCCAGTGTGAAAATAAAACTGGTTTGTGACAAAAAAAAAAAAATCTCTACAGAGCAAATGACAAATACAGACTGAACCCAGTGAGCAAGGCCATAGGAAGTCTTGTCAGCGAGGAAGTGACACTGCAGGCCTGCAAGTCAGTCACCCTCAGGACCTCCCACTGTCTGTCCCCACCCCAGGCAGATGTCCCCACCCCTTAGGCCACAGCCAGTTGCTCAACTTGAGCAAATCAAGAACTACATGTCCTGTGGTATTAGTTATGTTTCAGAGTATTACTGTTGAGAACTACTTTTGAAAATCACCGAACTAAGATATTTATTAAATTCAACAAAACTGCTGCAGGAAGACATAGGCTCTCTGAACACCAGAGGCGCAACCTGACTTGACCAACAACACTGAGCAAGTTTACGCAGAGAGGTAAAGAGGATTCTTAATCAGAGGTGAGGGTCTAGCTGGGACCAGGCAGGGTCTATATTCTGACTAGTGAAGGAGGGCCACTGCACAGGGAAAAGAAGCCTACCTCTGACTCGCTTCTCCCAGCATGCCATGGACTGACCATGGCTTCCATTGGATACTATACAGACTGACTCCTGCTTCTACTTCCACAAAGTTTCCTCTAACAGATCTTTAGCAAGTCTAAACAATGTGCCACTGGGATACGGTGTTCTCGAAATTTTTTAAAAAAGAAATGCTCAAAGGAGTAATTTTCTTTTGAAGAATGTTCTCACAGAGGAAAACCACCCCCCCCACTCCATCACTTCTACAACCTTGGCATCTCACTAACAATAGGTTAGCTCTTTGAGTGAAGGTGCTACACATGTACAGCAGCTGACCTGAACACACCACAAACTCAAGCTGTAATGCCCAAGTGACCCCTGCAGTGGTTCTTACATTTGTCAGTACCAGAACTCTGTTTAACAGCTTTCATTAAGAATTTCAATATATCAATGATAAATGTTCAGGATCAAGTTAAACTTCATAGCTGGCGATACACCCAGAGAGAACCATTCTGAACTAACCAGCACACCACTTTCCAATTAGAAACAGAGAACTAGAACATACAGATGATGTAGTCAGGATCACATTTAACTTTGGCAGAACTCAAATTATAAGTTCACATATAATTTGAACTTATGGATAAGTTTATAAGGTTAAGCACTTTATCCATAATGAGGAATGTAGTTTTCCCCCCACCAAATATATCCTTTATTTGCAGGCAAAAACAAAACTGCTTAACGCCAACTATGTGGGGGACCAGCTAGGGGACCAGCTAGAGTGGCCTGGGAGGGTGACCCCCGGGGATTAAGCGATGTGAAATATATGTATATATAAATAATTTAAAATTAAAAATAAATAAATAAAAGTCCACATCCCTGACTCCTGTTTGGTTCTTTACTTTATTGATTGTACCTATTGCCAGTCATCATCTGGGCCCCCAGCCATCATTTCTGGGAACCCCGGTCATGGTCTCTAGACTGATGACCCAACAGCATTCCTTAGCTCCCCATCTGTGACAGAACCATTACAGCCTCACCAGTGGTTTTAAAATTGTTCTGCACTTCAATGCATTACAGGTAACATGTTTTACATTTCAATTTTTAAACTTATTTTCACACTAAATTTAGACAATTCATGCTCAAGTATGTCCTAAGTTGAATTAAAACACAGTCAATGCATTTATTTATACTACTGGTTAAGCAACTTTTTTATAGAAACCTAAAAATTCTCCTACATCTATACATATATAATTTGACTTCTCTTGAAAGTCAATGATGAAAATGATTATAGCCTCCTGCTTGTTTTGTTGCTACTGCTGACTCACATGTCTGCCATCAACACAGTGTCCAGGTGAACCACAGGGTTATGTACAACTGCTTGGCTGATACTGTCACAAAGGCTACTGGCCAAGCTAATCCAGCGTGACTGGCATATAATCAGGGCTCCATAAATTTCAATTAACCAATTCACTATCAAGTGAACCCCACAAGAGCAAACATGAAAACATCACACTACTGTCTTCATGCTGTGTTTAAGATTGTGATACCACTTGCTGTAATCCAAGGCATGCTTCAAATTCTGGCAGATATATACAATGCACACTTGGCCAAATGACATTTTAATGCTTAGCATCGCCTTCTGCTCTGTTCTTTGGTCCCCATAGTGAATCTCTAAAACCCAGAAAATGGCCTGATAGTCAGTTCAAAGACAGGCAGAGATATTTCTAAGTCAAAGTGAATGAAAAAACACAAGGGCAAATCAGTCCCTGGTCACTTCTGTCCTTTGACTCCTCGTGTGTGTTTACTCTCTATTATTTACTCACCCACAGGGGACATCCACAAGGCTGGCACCCAGTGAAGACTACAAGCAATATTTGTTGAATTGATTTTTTTTTCAAAGTTAGCAAAATAAAATGTGGAAAGAAATCCAGAAAGCCAGCTGCAGATGAAAACCTGACAACTATGACTACTAAGGGATGTGCATTACAGAAAAAGAACATTCTTAAAACCCTCTGAGTAAAAAGAGGAAAAAAACAGATCTTGAATTCCCACGTTTAAGAATATACTAAACAACATAGTGACTTACTATTCTTAAAAACTAAAAAGCCAAAACAACTCAGAACATACCACATAGTTGGCGTTAAGCAGTTTTGTTTTTGCCTGCAAATAAAGGATATATTTGGTGGGGGGAAAACTACATTCCTCATTCTCTATGGGCAACCGGTGTTCATATTATGTGTACTCTTCCAAAATTTCCTGTACCCACACTAATATACGTTTTACACATTAATTCATGAGTACACCTCACAATGAAGGCAACAAATAACTTTGGAAAGGCTATACAATGAAGAGCACAAGACTCAAAATGGATGTTTTCCTGACTTACACTTTTCACAATAGTATCATTCAACACTGGACATTTTTAAATGTAAACTTTGCCACCATCACAGGAAATAGGTAAATTGAATACCGTAAGTACAACTGTAGGAATCAGGAAACTAGAAAAAGAGTGTAAGCACTTTATCCAGAAATTTTACTGGTGGCTACAGAAAACCAAATCAGAACTAGGACACTAGTGATAAGGACTCCAGTAGGAGCACTCTTTCCATTTAATTAAAAAAAAAAAAATCAAACAAATGAACAAGCTTACCTAAAGGCAGCAATTAGTGGTGCATAAATTGAGTCCCCATCATAAACATATAAATGGTCCCAACTACACTCTGTAGCAAAATGATTGAAACGAAGTCTCATTATTCTATTTGGCCTGAAAAGAACAAAAACAGAGTAATTTTTAATAATCATCTGAAACATTAAAGCCTATACATTTAAGAAACATTTAAGAAAATAATATCTATTTTACTAAATGTACTGCTGAAGCAAACACTGAAAAAAAAAATCTAGATAGACTGTTAATGAATCTGTAGGGAAAGAAAAAAATGCATTAACAGTAGTCTTTCATTTGTCAAAGATTTACTTAGTACTCTGCTTGTGAAACCACAAAGAGACCACAAAACATGCAATGCTAAACAAAACAGACATGGCCGATGCCTCTTTGGACCTTACATGCCATTCAGTGGCCATTCTTTACCAATCCTCTAGTCTTTCTGTATTTCCTTCCTTGTCCAAATTAACATTCTGCACTACATTAATGCACTAACCCACCTTCCAATTCTCAAAACCTCCTTGTCCCTCCAGCCTTTGCATGGAACTACCTGGCAAAAGCTCACTGTGTGCTTTGGTTTAGACTGAATCCTAGGAAAACTAAGCCATGTGGAGAAAGCCACACTGCTAGGTAAGTTGGTCCCGGTACTGGTCACTTCTCAGCAGCTTCAAAGGGCATTATAGTTTTGCCAGCAGTCCAAGAGATTCCTTCTCTCCCTCCCTCTCCACCACTGCTAACTCTCAACCACTATTTCAAGTCATTCAGTCCCATCTCCCTGCTTATGCTCAGCAGTCAGACAAAATCTTTCAAATTCCTACTTTCTAAAATAGATACACCCCCCTATTCCCTCTCAAATTTCTTATACATGTAACATATCGCTTTCACAAGGAATGTTCACATCCACATTTACATCCACTTAAGCATTACATATTTTACAAAAAACAACAAAACATATAAAAAAGTTTCAAATCCCTGCTCTTCTTCCAGCTCCTACCCACTCTATCCCTTTCTCTTCTGAATAAAGTGAAAGTTCATAGGGACTTTGCTGTCAAAGATAAAATGTAAACTTTCAAGCAATAACTAGAGTTTATGAAAATTTGTATTTGCCACCCAGATACAAATTCCCAGGACTTAAACTTTCTGATGAAACTGACTGGGATCTTAACCAATGTGATATTTTAAATATCATATAATATGACAATGATACGTATAATTCAGTGAGCCAATGTTTTCCAAATGACCTATACATCATGTCACAAAATCATGGATAAGTGAATCATCACTCAAAGTACAAGAAAACCAACGGAGTTTTAAAAGTTCTAAGAAGGTCATTAATAATGTTTCAGAATCCATATTGCAATTTCCTTTAAAGGAATTGTCACTTGTCAAGTTTTGCTGCAGAAGACATCCAAAATTAGTTTAAAAAGCTATTAAAATTTTGTCTTATTTCTGATACAAATTCAAGTGAGCCCTAATTGTTTTTACATACTTCAATCATAGCAGCACATTATAACAAACTGAGCATAGAAAAGAAAATACAACTCTAAGCGAGGCCAAGGCTAAGAATTGCTTGAGTTCACGGGTTTGAGACCTGCCCGGGGCAACCTAGCAAGACTTAGTCTCAAAAAATAGCTGGCCATGATGGTACATGCCTGTAATTCTAGCTACCTGGGAGGCTGAGGCTGGGGATGGTTTGAGTCCCTGGTACCCCGGGCAACAAAGCGATACCTGGTCTCAAAAAAAAAAAAAGAAAAAAAAAAAAAACTCACCAGAAAATATAACAGTCTGGCTGTTTTCATTACAGCAGACAAAGATAAGGTATTGAGAGAACCATGGGGATTACAACAAAATAACGAAAAAAAATAATAAATAAAAGTTGAAACAAATCATTTTATTTTTTTTAACATAGGGTTGGAGTTTTTTCTTCCTAAAAGTATCATTTGTGCTAACATGTAGTAAAGTTATTATTGTTGTTTTTTCAATGAATAAATGAATTTTATTTCTTTTAACTTCCATTGATAAGTATGGATATAACCCATAAACAAAAGATTTTTTAATTCTCAAAATTTAAGAGTGTCAGGGGGTACTGAGACCAAGAAATTTAAGAGATGCTGCTCTAATGGTTGTCACAAAGGAAGGGAAACAAGAAGATATAGCTCAAGGGGCACCCGGGCCCCAGAGAAGAAGAGACCTAGTCAAGATAATTCATATTTTTCTGCCCATACTATAAATAGGTTCTTAGAAATATGGCACATTATTGTTGTTTTATAATGCTTTAAAATTAACCATTCAATATATTCAAGATTTTTGAATGATTACAATAAAAAACACAAATCCCTAAAGTGTACAAATATCAATAGAAATTTTTTTCAATTAATAATAAAGACTAAGAAAAACAAATCAAATTCATGTATTAAATAAGAAGCTATCAAATAGAAATATTTAAAATACTTCAGACTACAGATTATTAATATTTACTTGCGGGAAAAGTAAGTCAGGCTGAGCTCTATGCTGAAAAAAATAAAATTAAGTCATTGCTACTTACTGTCCTTCAATAAGCCACGTGCACTTCGTTTTATATTTATAATTTCCAGGCCCATCTGTTACAAACCCAGAAGATCCAGTTAATCTGTAATTTAAAAAGAAAAACATAAATCCATCAAAACTTTCAATTTTAATGCTATTTTTCTTCATTGTCAATGTAATTCAAGTAAAAAGCATTTAATTTTACAATTAAAAAAATGTAATTCAAGTAAATTCAAGTAATGGTGGCTGCATTAATGCTTACTATTAACCATGAGAAAATGGCTAAATAGTGATATTCAGACTACACAAACCTGGATTAAAATAAATAATTGCCATACACTGAGAGAAAATAGGACACAAAGTATATTGAAACCACAAAAACAGGACAAAAACATGTCTAAATCTTTCTAGCTGAGATAGGTAAGTCATACCGTGAAAATGATCACTAGAACGCATTCATTTTTAAAAAATAAAATCACACATATATAGTTACAAGTGCATTTAATACAACAATGCAGAAAGTTTAACTGTCATCAAGACACAACACACAACAGCCCCATCACAGCCTTTAGCTGCTGCTACTGAAGTGGCAATCTCCCAGACTCCACAAGCACTGCACATCAGCACCTGTCTTCCCACATTGTGCCAAGTCTGAAGTTTATTAATATGTGTAGGCCTTGCCAATATGACAGGCAAATCCTGACACCTCACTAATACTTTGGTATAAACCCTGATGTTTGATTATCTTCCTATATGTTTGGCCACTTGCATTTCCTCCTTTGTGATTAAGATTTCATATTCTTTGTCCACTTTGCTACCAAACATCTTTTTCAAATTCATGTCTAGGACTTCCTATACTAAGGAACTATGCAATTTTATGGTAAAATGTACCAAAATATAGCTTCTCAGTTTACTTTTTTCTCTAGTAGTTGCAACAGGGAGTGTGGTCATCAGTCTCCAGCTGCCTGCTTCTCCAGGAGCTACCTTGTCCCAAGTCCTGCCCTTCCCAGGGCAGCCAAAGTGAGAGGGGTTACAAAGACTGAGGCATTTCAACTCCACATAGAGCAGCAGAGCCCCACATTGTCAGGTTTGCAGTGAAACTCAATCTTCCTTTGCCCAGTCCAGCTTCCTGCTTCTTCCTCTCACAGGTGTTAAAACAAACTTGTATGTAACCTTAACTTCATTTCAGCAAATGCATCCCAAAAAGTAACCTATGATAGACATTCAAAGATATCAGTCTCCCTCTGGACTTTGCTATGGTTAGATTTTACAGGTGAAAGTACAACTGTCAATCCACCAAAGATAGACTGACAACAAACATCAAAGATAATCAAAGATCACAAGCCAAAGAAATGGTCCCAGAAAAGCATTACCACCCACCCTAAACACCATTCCCCTACTTTAGACTTCTGGTTTAAGAGATAAATTTCCCACTCTGTGTGTTTGTGTGTATGTGTATACACACATGCTTCCTTGAATCCTTGTTTTGGACTCTTAGAACTCAACAAGTTTTATGACTTTCTATCATGCTTGTTTTGCTCCCAAGAATTTCAATGGACTTGACATGGGCATGCTCAGTTGTTTGCAGGTCAGCTTCACTTTAAGAAAAAAAATGGGAGGTCATTTTTATTTTTGATATTTACTTAGTATCTTTAAACACACATTTACTTAATTTTACAGATAATGAATAGGTATGATCAACTAAAGGACAATTTTTTTTTCATTTTCACTCACACACCCACACACTCCCACACACACACCACACACAGACCCAGTATGATCAATTAAAAGACAATTCTTTTTTTTTACTTTTTTCTCCAAGTACCCTCTACACACACACACACACACACACACACACACCTACCCACCCCCAAGGTGAACCACTAAACCATCTAGCAAGCATTCTGGACTATTTTTCCTCATATGTACAAGTCCAATGATAGACATATGGCTCTCTTTAATTACTTTTTTGTCATATAAATTAATTATTAAAAACAAACTTTTCTACAGCTTCCTGTTCTCACTCAACATAACTTTGTGTGAATTTCTCCAATTAATCAAGTGTTAGTCTAATTTACTCTTTCACGCAGCATGACAGTCTGTCCTCTGAAGGCATTGTTTCTCTCTGCCTTTTACCTACTAACATTCGCTTTGTTTTCAGTTAGTTGGCATTATGCATACTGCTGCAATAAATAACCCTTTACATATGGCCTTACTTGTACTTTTATTTCTAAGAATATAATCTTAGGAGGAAGATTACTGGGCCAAAAGGAATATGAATTTTAATTTTTAACTAAGTTGCCAAGTAATTTTCCACAAGTCTGCTAACAATTCACATTTGTGCCAGCGCTATGAGAATATGCTATTCCCCACACCCCTTCTAGATTGTATATTTTTGTTTCTTTTCATTTTCACCAGTTTTTAATTTGAAATTCCCTTTGTTCTAGTGAATGGTCAACAAGTGGTTACTGAAAATTTAGCGAGATTTGAAAAGGGAAGAGCAGAAACAGCAACCTGAGCTTTCAGGTCAAGTTTTACAGCATCATTGCTGAGCTAGGTATGGACGTTAGTACTGCCAGCTCCCCCCTCGCTGGCAGCTGTACAAAGGAGTCAAACACAAGACCAGAAATTGTTACTACCAATTTCTCAATTCAAAAAAATACTGAAAAATTCCCATGGAAAAAAATACAAAAAAAGAATAGCTCTTATAGGAGTCAAGTTTCAAAAGAGTCACCTATAATTACTCCTGTTAGTTGCATTATCATGAGACAATGTACTATCAACTTTTTCTTGTCAGTTAAGAGTTTCCTCAGGGTCAAGTACCTGGGACAATGATAAAACTTTGATCAAACTTCCTCTGACATTAAAAAAGGTTATCATAAGAAATATAAAATACTGTTTTATATAATGCATATATTAAATTTACCAAATGCAAAACTCAATTTCCTTATATTCTTAATTATGACATTTCTCACATTGTTGTTGCTTGAATTTAGCAATTTAGCCACACAGGTTTATGACTATCTTCATAAATTGTTCCTTGTCTCATGGTAATAACCCATTTATCAAGTTTGGTGGTCAAATTCCACAGTCTATCCCTAGATAATGAATGGCTGGTTTCTTTGGTTCTTGTTTCCCTGAGCCTTAGATCTTTGTCCAACGCTTTATTTTTCATATTTTTTTTCAATTTTCAAAAGCTAACTGGCATGATTCACACTTAGTAACAGTGGCTGACATACTAATTTGACCCCTTCCCACTAAACTTCTCTCCAACTACTGACTTTTCTCACTTCTAAATCAAAATCCGGAGAGTTTGTTCACTGACAACACCCTCACTTCCTAATTTCTTAGCCCACTGGAGCTGGATGTTTACCTTCAACCCTCCCTTGAAATCTTTTCCTTGAGAGACACAAGGGTGACTTCTCAGGTCCCTGCTCATCTCACTTTTCCACAGCATTCGAACTCTCCATGACACTATCTTTCTTAAAATGCATTCTTCAGTGGGTTTCTATAACCTTCCACTTTGGATTCACTGGGAATTTTTCCTTCCCCTTGATAAATCCACTTGTTCTTTTCCCATCTAACTGTAAAAATGTCTCAAGCTCCAATTTCAGTGTCCCTCTATCTTTCCCTGTGTAAATGATTTCATACTGCCAAAGTTTTAAACACATTTTTAACAATAAAATTTTCGGCTGGGCACAGTGGCTTGTGCCTGTAAGCTTCAGCCTATGAAGTGGCCAGGGCTAGGGATCGTGGTTCGAGTCCCACCTGGGGCCTGTAGCGAGACCTAGTTCCAAAAAAAATAGCTGGACGTGGTGCTGTGCGTCTGCAATCCCAACTACCTGGGAAGCTGAGGCTGGGGATTGCTTGAGTCTGTGGTACCCCGGGCCACGAGAGCCTGAGGTTCCACGGGCAAAAACAGTGAGACCTAGTCTGAATGAATGAATGAATGAATGAATGAATGAATGAATGAATGAATGAATGAATGAATGAAATTTTCACCTCTACAATGGTAATATTCTCTTTGTTATCCCAAACAAAAGAACACAAATACAAGCATATTTTCTGTTTAAAAAAGTTTCATTTTTTTCCTTCCCAACATTTATAACTACTCTTTCTTGACCTATTACAACTGCCTGTTATCTTCATGATGATACTGAAAAGAACTGGTGACAATAAGCATTCTTGTCTTATTCCTGATCTCAGAAGAAGCTTTTTAATATTTCACCAAACAGCGTGCTATTTAACCTTTGCTCTTTGTATGAAACCCCTACCAAATTGAAGTAATTTTCTATTCCAAGTGTACTAAAGATTTTTATCACTAATAGTGTCAAATTACCCTTTAAAAGAAAACTGTATCTAGTGAAATGATCTTTTGTTTATGATTGTGGTAAGGCTATATATAATACTGATATATTTACGTTCATTTCATGGGGTGCTAATGTAAACTGTATTAAGTTTTTAACTTCAAATCCCATGCCTTCATCACAGATATATATGAAAGCAACCAACTTCTGTAATACCACTCCTGTATACTCTACTTCAGTTGTTTTTTGTTGTTGCTGCTGTTTGGTTTGTTTTCTCAAGAATTATTTCTATAGCTCATTAAATCTTGTATGAGGTGCACAGTTTCTTGGGTCTATAAGTTTCTTTTGCCAAATCTGGTAAGTTTTCAGTCAATATTTCTTTCAAAAACTGTTTTAGTCACTCTTTCTTGTCCTTCTCCAACTACACAATGTTAGATATTTTTGTCTCACAGATCTTTTTTTTCTAGTCTGTTTTCTCTGTTGGTTAGAGTGGGTGAGTCCTACTATTCTCTCAAGCTACCGATTCCATATCAGTCTACTACTCTACCACTCTACTATTGAACCTGTCCACCAACAAGTCTGGTCTTCTTTTGGGTCAAAGGATACTAGATGGGCTACAGCCATTTTTATCCCCAGTCCTGTGGTCTCATGCCAGATCACCTTCTTCTTACAACCTTGTGGAGGTCTCCTTTTGTTGCCTTCTGCATCAATTTCAGGATTTAGAGTTGGGTTTAGCAGACAAAAATCATATGTCCTGGAAGTCTCCCAATGATCTATTTCCTCTCTTGATTTTCACTCAATTCTTTAATTTTGTTAAGATAAATTCAAATCAAACTTATTAAATTTATCCAAAGTAAGCAAAGGTGATCTTGCAGATCTTGCCATTTCTGAATTCAAAGCTCTTCATAGCATCCATAATATTCATGCCCACCTTCACTTCACCAAAGACCGCATGCTTGCGAGGCATCCACTCTGTCTGGGCAGTGCACGTGAGAAACTGGGAACCAATTATGTTGGGTCCAGCATTTGCCATGGACAAGGCATAAAATTTTCATTGGCAAATTTCCTCCCATAGATGAATTTGCCACCAGTGCAATTATGGTGTGGGAAGCCACCACCCTGACACACAGACTCTGGAATAAGTCTGTGAAAGTAGGAGCTTTTAAAATGAAACCTTTTCCCCAGTGCTCAGACCACAAAAGTTTGCTGCTGTTTTTGAAACTCTGTCTGCAAACAGCTTGAAAGAGATGCATCCCCCAGAGTCGGCCTCATCAGTGACAGTGACGCTGAAGCAAATGGTGGGGGCTGGCCATGGCTTTGCAACTAGAAGCTCAGGAGCACACAGAGACAGCATCTATATGTGACTCAATACTTTTATTTTTATATTTCTGGTTACTTTGTATTGAGTGCCAGGCTGAATTTCATAAATATTTATTATAATTTATATGTAGTTATATATGACAAATCACCTATATTTTCACCAATATATAGAAACTATACAGAAAATTAAATTCATAACTGACAGTGCCTTCCTCCAGAGAAGATTCACATTTGCATCTAGCAAGCAATAAAGCTAGAACAGATCTCCCAGGTTGGAGAAAGGACTGGGGAGATTTGAAAGCTGGGCTTCAGCTTTTGTGAGAGCTGATTCATTCTGAGTTTACCCCGATGCACAGGATGCAGACTATTCTTCACCGTTCTCAACTGAAAGCCTGAGGCGTGCCTCTCTTTCTTTTCAGATCGGACACACCAATTTTGTCTCCCAGCTGCATGATAAGTAAAACCCCAGCTTAGATGCCCCACCTCTGCCACCACTTCCTGCTCAATCTCCAGCTGTACATATCAAATCAGCCAATCATTCCATGGGAAAACCTTTACAGAAAGTTGGTTTCATCCCTCTGGGTTTCACTTCTCTCCAAAATGCTGTTCTCTTACGTTCTTGTTATTGGCCTTATTCCTTGTTTTCCAAGCCTTCACAAAGAATTTTAAAAAACATGTATATTCCAGCTTTTCATGTTGTTCTCAGTTGGGAATGTTGGCTTAGAAAAAGCTATCCTACCATCGATAAAAACAGAAATCTCTCCCCCAACCATAGCTTGTTTTGTGGTATGAAAAGATGTTCCAGGCTTATTTTATAGTTTTCTTGGCTCTAAACTGAAATAAGTCATTTTCCCAAGCTCCCCTAAGTTCCTTTCAATGGAAATAATTATTTAGAGAACAGAATCTGGCCCCAGAAAAAGTGCTTAAGGCTACCTACATTGATTTCTGGGATTTCCAGCAGAGTGAACTAGGAATACATTTTTACAAAAGAAAATACATCATGAGCTCACAATCAAATTTCCAACTCAAAGTTAGGATATCAGGATTCTCATCCACCTTCTCTAATTGCATCTCTTTTCTACCTCAAAAATCTAGGGCCTCAATCCAATAGTATTTTCCAGTTGTTGTACCATATAACACACAACCAGGATAGCAATACCAATAACACGACCAAAGTATAATTACTGAAAACTGGTAAGTTTGCAGTTCCTTTTTCCCTGGGCATCGCACAAAAAACAAATTACTGTATTTAAAAAAAAACAAATTATTATATATTGTATTATATTGAGACACTCTATGTGCTTCGGTCTCAAACCTAATATTTAAGGTTTACTTCTTTGATGTTTCCTTTTGCATTTGATTTTTTAGGGACTTCCTTTTTCTCTCATTTTATCTTTGCTTTATAATATGGTAAAACAGTTACCTGATTCTAAAGCATAATACAAAAAGTACATTAAAAAAACTAGGTTCCATCTGTTTCTTCCACTCTAATCCTTCCCTCACTGAGCAACCATTTTATTCGTTATTGGTTTACCATCCCTTTGGGACGTTGTATATACAATACTGTATATATACACTTTCTTTAAAAAGTGGTAGTACACAATACCATTGTTCTCTCCTTGCTTTTTTGCATCTAGCAGTATATTCTCCATATGACCGTAGAAAATACAGTCCAGTTTCTTTTTATGCCTACTCCATTTTTAGTACTCTTTTGTGCACATATACTATATTTTATTTAACCAGTGGTGATCTGAGCCCAGATTAAACTGCAAAATTCACATAAAAATGCAAATGTCTCATCCTGATAGCTAGAAAGCTAAGTGGTATAGTGCTTGTCACCACTTTGAGCAAAGAAATCAGAGACAAGAAACAAAACATACTGACAAAGCCCCTGCCCAAACCCCTGCTACAAGGTTCTCAACTCAACTACATGTCAAATCACCTAGAGTTTAAGAAAAAAAAACAAACAAAAACACAAATAATAAATGAGAACCTAGTCAGGCTGAGGTGGCAGTCGAGATCCTTTCAAACGGTATAGGTTCTTGTACTCCAGCGTATCCCCAGAGCAGCCTATGATGATGGTGGGAGTGGGGGGTAAGGGTGAGTCCTATGCCACCAGGATCTCAGGCTGGGGAAGTCGGCCTCTGCCTCCACCACGTGGGCTGGGGGTGAGGGCTGGTGGGAGATTACTTCAACCTAATCAGACCTGCACTAGGAATGAAAAATCCAGTATCTCCAGCTACAGAAATAATGGAGAAGAAAGGAAGTAATATCGACTCTGGATACACTCACCACCTGGGTAGGACAAGCAGCATGTTGGAAACCAGAGACAAGAAGGTGAGACCAGCAGTTGAGGTGACCTGTCACAGATTTCTACCTGCATCATCTCTGGGGCTAGGGAACCAACCCTTGGTCCATAGTTATGTGCAATGTGAATAAGGCTCCCTCCTTTACCAATCAATAAAGAAAGAAAACCACAATGATGTGGCTATGACCCCATGGCAGAACTATTAACACGAGAGGAGAGGAGTTGGACCATCCACCCGTGGAAGTCCGTCCCCAGCAGGAAATGCCTCCACCACCAGCAGCTGGGAGTTGGAGTCCCAAACCAAGATATCAGAACTATACGGCACAGAACCAGCAATACATGACAGATAACAGAAAGGATACTGGAGAAGAGGACCACGAATTTTCCCTATAACAAGTTCATGACATGCTAGCCCTGACTATCTGCCTCAGCTACTTCTGGAGATCTGAGCAGCTTCATCCGTTGCTGTCCAGAGTGCAAGTGTGCACCCAAGAGAAAGGACATAGTTCCAGAAAAAGAAAAGACCAGTGGGTCAAACATGGACCAGTGGCTTGAAGCGTGAGGAATTGGAGTGATGGGGGAATAGGGGGTTAGGATAGGGGATAAGGGGTGCAACCGGAAGAGAGGGCCAAACCTAGGAAATGACAACCATACAAACATGATCAATATTGTACGAATATTACAAAAGAAAAATTAAAAAGAAAAACAGGCCGGGCACAGTGGCTCGTGCCTGTAAGCTTCAGCCTATGAAGCAGTCGGGGCTAGGGATCACGGTTCGAGTCCCGCTCTGGGCAACACAGAGAGACCTAGTCCCAAAAAATAGCTGGGCGTAGTGGTGTGCACCTGTAATCCCAGCTACCTGGGAAGCTGAGGCTGGGGATTGCTTGAGTCCATGGTACCCGGGCAACGTGAGCCTGCAGTTCCATGGGTAAAAACAGCAAGACCTAGTCTCAAAAAAAAGAAAAACAACAACAAATAATAAATGATGGGGCCCCAACAGAAACTCCCCTCAGGCAGGACCCAGCATTGTCTGGTGTCTTTAAAAGTTCCACAAATGAGTCTAATACCTGCTCCAAAGTAAGAAAAAATCTTTCATATACAATCTTGGAATTCCTAGGTGTTAAAAGTAATTTTTGGCATTAATACTAAAAATATGTCTAGATTTCAAAGTTTCATCTTTAGTCAGAAAATTTTGATCTGATTCCTTAAAATCAAAATACAACAAGATAAGTTCATCATGAAAATATATTCACTTCTAATGACTCAAAAATGTAGCAGATTAAGGACACGTCTCAGTTATTCAAAGATATAGATCTACATTGTAAACGTTTAAAACAAGTGTCATAGGCTGTCCTGTTTAGAGCATCTGACCACACCCATGCATTTGATAAAGAAAAGGAATAGCTGATGTGAAATATGGCTCCCTTATATTTTAAAAGAATTATAAATCATGTAGCTTGAAAGGCTCAGTAAAGTGAACAATTCCTTTGCTCAATACTGGGCTCTGTCCTTGATGTTGTCTAGGATCCACTTTCCCTTTATATCCCCCTAGGTAATTTAATCTGCACTCACAGATTCATCTCAATGCCCCTGACTGCTCAAACTATATTCCCAGCTCAAAGCTAGAACCAGGTTTCAGATCCATTCTTTCCTCTATAAAAAAGTCAGGAGCTGGGCATGGTGGCGTGTGCCTGTAAGCTTCAGCCTATGAAGCTGCTGGAGCTAGGAATTGCAATTCAAGTCCCGCTTGGGGCAACACAGTGAAACCTAGTCCCAAAAAATAGCTGGGCATGGTGGCACATGCCTGTAATCCCAGCTACCCGGGAAGCTGAGGCTGGGGATTGCTTGAGTCCATGCGAGCCTATGGTTCCATGGGCAAAAATAGTGAGACCTAGTCGCCAAAAAAAAGTTAAGTCAATAAGCTCTCTTTCTCTTTTTCATCATTTTGTCATCATCCAACTACTTTTTCAAAACTTTTATATCAATTCTTTCTTTACCCTATTCAGTCTTTAAACCCATTCTCATTTTTGTTCCTCCTCCATCTCTACAGCCAATCTCAAAGTCCTAGTTCAAATTCTCCTCATCCTAGCTGACATCCTCAGTGGATGTCTTCTTTTATCCTATTCCCCATTACACATTCCCAGAAATAACAGTACACTGGAACTGATGTTTGCCATGCCAGTGGTATTTGAAACTTTTAAATCACACATCAGTTAATAATATATTATTTTACGTGGTTATAATTTTGTAAAGATGGTATAATATGTATACCTATGTAACTTGTTTTCCCACAAAAATTTTCTTTAATTACTAGAAAAAAAAAACAAAAACAAATTCTCCTCATCCTAGCCTGGTCTTCTACAGTGGCCTCTTCAAGGGCGGCTGACCCAGCACCAACCCTGGCCAACTCTCTAGAGAGCCACCAGTGACATTCCTCAAAGGCCAGTCTGACCACATCAGAACCCACCTGGAAACCTTTGCTTGCCTTAGCACCACATGCAAGATCCCTCTAACTTGCCTCTCCTGCTCCATCTCTAGCCACTGCAACAGATGGGTATCCCAACTGCAGCAATACTCAGTACCATTCCCATCTCTGAGCTCACCTACTTGTAAGTCTCTATGCCTTAGCACAGCCTGACTTCTACAGCTAGAATAACTCTCCTTCTTCCCTCACTCTTGCTTCCCCACCTAGTAAACTCCTAATAACCCTTTCAGATCTCAGTTTAAATGTTCACTGGAACTTGGAATTGTGGCAATGTTGTTTTGTGCTGAGTTGAGTGATATCTTCTCTGTGTTTACACTGATCATATTATCTGAGTATTACAGATACAGAGAAATATCTGCATTTTTTCCCAGTGCCTGAAACATCACAGATGTTCATGCAACATCTGCTGCCTAATGAATAGCAATACTGATTCCAGCAAAGTTTCACAATAACAAAAATGTTCTCACAACAAGGAAGTTTACTACAGTGAAAACATGGGATAGTCACAAGTGTATGTCCATGAAGTACTGGAGTGAAGAGCATTTCAGAACCCAAAGAACTGGAGGTAGACATCTGAACACTGATTCTAGTCTACACCTCAGATAAGTAGGTGACTTGAGGATGCCTACTAATTTGGACTAAGAACCAGGAGAGTCTAGTAGTTTACATAAGTACTCCCTGAAGCATCCATATGATGATTGATGTATTATCATGTTTTTCTAGATGGAAACAAAAACCCAGATGACAGAAGAGAAATGCAGCAGCAAAAACTGAGCATTTCAGATCTAACAAAAGTCAACCATAGGCATGAATGAGTCTGGCACAAGTTGTATTTTGACTTTGCTCCAGTGTAACCTCATTTCTTTTGAGTTTTGAGACATATCCCCAGTTAATAAATACTGTCAGATATGAAATTAATTTTATGAAGAACTATCCCTTCCCATTCAACTGCAATCTACCTAAAATGATAAAAACAGTATATTCTCAGAGGTTCAAAAATGTTAGTTTAAAGGGGGTAAAGTCAGGGGAGGGATGGGCATGAGATTACAATGATGGTTTACGGGTGACATGGTGGCGGGAGAACCTCAGGGGAGATAACGATATAAAATAAATATATATATATATGTGTAATCAAATTAATTTTTAAAAGTAAAAAAAAATGTTTAGCTTCTCATTTTATTCCCTTCATTGAATGTATCACCAATTTATGACTACAACCACTATTAAAGGCTTCCTTAGACTAATACTTTCATTTCCAATGCCACTGCTACACCTTCCCCAGGAAAACAATTATTCATGGTAATATGACTGTAGGTGTCTCCAGTCATCTTCATAGCTTCCCAGACTTGCCCACAAAGTTTACTTACCACCCCACAGTTTGAACAAGTTATAAGCACTGATACCAACATTGTCAGCTGTTAACAATGACTCTACACAACTATGGAATAACATCTAAACTCTCAATTCTAAGGCCGGGCACGGTGGCTCGTGCTTGTAAGCTTCACCCTATGAAGTGGCCAGGGCTAGGGATCGCGGTTCGAGTCCCACCTGGGGCCCGTAGCAAGACCTAGTTCCAAAAAAAATAGCTGGGCGTGGTGGTGCGCGCCTGTCATCCCAGATACCTGGGAAGCTGAGGCTGGGGACTGCTTGAGTCTGTGGTACCCCGGGCAACGAGAGCCTGCCGTTCCACGGGCAAAAATAGCAAGACCTAGTCTCAAATAAATAAATAAATAAACTCTCAATTCTAATATGCTGACTACTAAGAATATCAATCCTCTCACCCTAAGTCAATTCCCATTGCTGCCCCTCAAATCCATTCTCATTTCTGTTGTGTTTTTGCTTAATCTTATTCCCCCTCTCTCCCTGAAAGCCAAATACATACATACTTTCCTCTATCTAGAATATGTTCTGGATCTTTCTTTTCTATCCAATAATAAGAACCTCTTAAAGGCCTAAATATTAGGCAAAAATAAGCACAAACAGAATTACCCTCAACCAAAGACCAACCTTACTGGCAATCAGCTCTTTGAACAACATCTCTTTCAGAATCCATGTAATTACACAGTAATGAAAGGAAAAAGTAATGAGGAAGAATAAAGAGACAAAAGAAGCTTAAGGATCCTGATATTTAACTCCAACTGCTCCCAGCCATCTGACACCTTTTATTTGCATACCACCTCCCATTTTTCAGAATTTTTTTTATGTCTATTTAAGACTACAAAGACATACACCATCTGGCTCCTACCTACAAATGGAGAGGGAAATACCAGCAGTTTTAGATAAATTTTAGGACTTGGTGATAGTCTGGCGGCATGAATAAGAAAGGAAAAGACCCGTTTTCGGACAGAGTGGTTTAGTATGTGCTGAGAAAACTGAAGACTGAACAGGCGTAGGAATAAAAAAAAAATTAAGGGTTCCATTTATAGTATGTAAAGTCCCAGGATTAAAGCACATCTGAATATGAGGTGTAGATACATAACAAGACTGAGTGCAGACACCGAGAGAGTAGAGTATAATGTGAAATTTTCAGGGATCAGAAAAGAGTTTGCAAAGGGGAAACAATCACAGGTGCCAGAGTTCAGGTAAAGTTTTCAAAAAGGAAGTAATAAATGTTATGAAGTTTATTAAGATGAAATACAATCAACCACTGAACTCAGGAAGCTTTTAGTTGCTATTCCTATAGCTTTTGATGGCAAAGAATGATAGAAGATATCAGAAACAAGGAAGTAGCAGGCAGAAAGAAACAATTTCATTTTTGAGCATTTTATTATAAAAAAAAAAGGACAGTAAAATGAGGCAACATTTGGAGGGACCACGAGATCAAGAGAAAGGTCTCTTCCCCAGAGAAACAGTAACCTGCAGATAATTATGAGTTGATAAAAGAGTTCAGTAAAGTTTCTTGGTGTGGTCTTGTTTTTCATGACATTGACAGTTTTAAGACATACTATCAAGTATTTTTTAAAATATCCTTCAATTTGAGTTTGTCTGTTTTTCTCAGGATTAGATTGGGGCTATGGGTATTGGGGAAGCCATATCTTTAAGAACCATGTTACTTTCTAATCACATTTTATCAACATGTCTTATCACTTCAGTGATAATGATCCTTTAGTGAAGACCATGTTTGACAAGTTTCTCCACTCAAAAATTATCATTCTCCCTCTTTCTATATTTTACTCTTTGGATAAGTCATTAAATTCAGTCTATACTCAAGAGGGATGATGGAGAGAAATTAAGTTTCACGTCCTGAAAGGGGAAGTATCTAATTGTATTATTCAGAACTCTTCTGTAAGATTTATCCCTTCCCATGATTTATTTATTTATCCATTTATTTAATTGTGATATAAAGTAAGTCAAATCATTTGCCAGATCATTGTTGCATTACGTGATCCCAGGACACTCATGACTTGTAAACGCCTATAAGCCAATTTAAAAAGACAACTCAAGAGACAAAAAGGAGGGGAAAAGGCAATGCATTTAAAAAAGTAAACATGGTGGTATTTTAACATATGAAAAGATAGTTACTAGTGATCAAGGCATTTTCTAGTCATATGACTAGAGCAAAAAATAAATAACTAGAACACCTAAACAAGAATGATGGGAATAAAAATTATACCGTTTCTATTTAAGAACAATCTAGCAATATTTAAAACTGCAGCATTACTTACAATAGCCAAGTTACGGAAACAGGCTAAGTGCCCAAAGACATAGGAGTGGATCAGGTAGATGGAGAAAATATACACCATGGAATACTACTCAGCTATAAAAAAAGAAAAGATAAGCTCTTACACATGTAACAAGATGAAAATAGAGGAAACTGTGCTAAGTGAAATAAGACAGAAGGAGAAAAACAAATATATAGAAACAAAGGGTCAAATAAAAACCAAATCAGTCAAACAAATCTTAGAAATCAGACTGTAGAATTGAGACTGTCAGAGAGGGAGGGTGATTTTCAATTACTTGCTTACAACAAAGTTGAAGACAATATAATTCAACTGTCACCTGGCAGGTACCTAAAAAGAGTTTTCAGTGAAAGATTACCATTAGATCTTTGGCATATAATTTTAGGCCCGGCATGGTGGTGCATGCCTGTAGGTGGCAGCCTAGGAAGCCACAGCCAGGGCCAGGGATAGTGGTTCAAGTCCCACCAGGGGCACATAGCGAGACCTAGTTCCCAAAAAAATAGTTGGGCATGGTGGCGTGCACCTGTAATCCCAGCTACCTGGGAAGCTGAGGCTGGGGATTGCTTGAGTCTGTAGTACCCTGGGCAACAACAGCGAGACCTAGTCTCAAAAATTTTTTTTTAATTTTAAAGTACCTCATTAATTTGAGAGACAATGGCACAACAAAATCTCTTCTACCAAAATAAATAGTAACCTTCACTTAATGTCTGGATAGGCGCCTGGTTCTTAGAAACAGCTACTTTAATGGGAAAAGCATAAGAAAGCAAGTCCTTGAAAATCTGTTTTGTTCAACATTTGCAGGGATTCTTTTTTCTTCATCAATGTTATAACGAAAGGACATACTTGAGTACCTGCTATACTTATTTATGTGTACAAGGTTTGTCGCTTATTTTTACCAAGGGGGAAAAAAATAAGATCACATTGACCGTCATATCTTATTCTAGCAGTAATTATCAACCACAGATCTTTAAAAGTACTATCCAGCGCAATAAGATATCTTTCCCCACAAAAACCCATGTATTTGTCCAAAAATTATTTATAAAACATGTATTGTATTTATGTGGTTTTCTTAGTTGTACACTAAAAAGAATCATAATAATTAGTTAATCTGGAAGAGAATTAATACGTATGGTGTCATGGTCACAGGAAGCTGAAAAAAAATCATTTATCTATCAAATTCTAACTACAGAGAAGTATAAGATACTCAAGAAACTATCTTTGAACACCAAAATATATTAGAAAAAAATGTGATGGGGAAAATAAACATACATACAAATTACTGCACATAAAACTGATGAAATCTGAACAAGGTAAATGGACTACATCAATGCCAATTTTCTGATTGTGCTCCTGTACTTTAGTTATGCAAGGTGTTAATACTATGGAAATGGACAAGAGGTATATATGAGACCAGTCTATTATTTCTTACAACTGTTATGTGATCTACAATTATCTTAAAATAATTTTTTTTAATTATACAGGATTTGGAAATGTATTACAAAGCTACGTATTACAAAGTAATCAAGACAGCCTGGTACTGACATAACAATAGGCAATATAGGTCAATGGAATATAACTGAGAGTCTAGAAATAAACTCATAAATCTACAACCAATTGATATTTGGCCAACAGTTCCAGGACCATTCAACAGGGAAAGAACAATCTCTTCAATAAATGGCAATGGAACTATTTACCTACATACAAAAGAATGTCTGATTATGTATAAAAGTTAATTCAAAATGGATCAAAAGACCAAAATGTAAGACACCCATAAAAGTCTTTAAAAGAAAACAGATGTAAATCATCTATCTTAGGGTAAGAAATGTTATTCTTAGATAAGACACTTAAAAGTATAATTAACCAAGCCCGGCATGGTGGCGCATGCCTGTAAGCGGCAGCCTAGAAAGCCACGGTGGGGACCAGGGATCACGGTTTGAGTCCCACTCTGAGCAACGTAGTGAGACCTAATTCCAAAAAAATAGCTGGGCGGGGGGGGGG